>SMDT01002518.1:0-34414 GCA_005392925.1 Aquilaria sinensis | reverse complement strand
TGCTATTGTCCTTGAATCAGCCTCATTAAGTTTTCATTGATTAGAGCTAAGCTCCACTGAAGCTATAACCAAACCTGAAGGCACTTCAAGGGTTTGCTACCCCCTTGTTGCCCCTGATTCCCTCTATTCTGTTCATTTCTTTGTTGCCCAGAATCAGTAGGAGGCCTTTGGGGTGGATCCCCTCTCCTTGTGGCAACCATGTTTACTTCCTGCATTGATGATCCATCATAGAGCACATATAAAGATCATAGGTATTTCAATGGTACTTGACACTAGCAGCTGACCAAACTGAGTTCATATATGTAGATGCATGCAATGCCAACTATATGCAATGTACATGTATAAACCATGCTCTGATACCAACTTCTGTTACCCACTCCGGGGTAGTCCAGTTATGGTGCCAAAACTGTGCATTTAAACTCCCAGGATTGGTAATGTTCTGTAGGCCATCAGAACACTACCCTTAGTGTGCATACCCAAGTGGCCCTCTTGGGCACTATGTAAACACATGCATATTGGTCCAACCATCACACACATATTCACATTTCATGCACACCATGGCAGCTAAGAAGGAAAACACTAGCACAAGTCTTAGTTTTGGCTTCCACACATTAGGCAATCTTGTTAAGTTCTAGTGGCCAGCTACTGCACCTGTAACTTCCACTAATAAACTGTATCATTCTAGCCACATACCCCCCTGTTTTATTTGCTCCATTATCAAGTAGAGACTTAGAGAAAACCAAGGAATTTTTTTTTACATCAATAGCCCACCTATGGACCAAGTTATGGATTTTTGAAGTTGGTTACAAAATTCTGACCAAATGAACAGTAACTCAGCCAACTTTGCAACGTCATATCTTTGGCTACAGGGCTCTAAATCCAGAAATTCCAAATCCCAGTTAACCCTCTAGATGTCCTCTAGGTGTGGTCAAAATTTCATACCAAGATTCATTCTACACAGGGAGATATTAAACTTTATGTCCAGAGTCGAAATTCTGGCAACTTTTGGACCATTTTGCCCATACAATTTTTCCAAACCATGCAAACACTTCATTCACAAGGGGAAAGCCCTCCAAGGCTATCCCATACATGTCCAATACACATATTAATTACATTCTCTTGCATCTAGCAACTTTATGTGGCCAAAACAGAATTTACAAGTAAGCAGCCTATCATTCACACTTAGGCAGCTTTGCACCACATCACTTACATAGCCAAAACATTACTCAAATGTTCACATACTTGTCTCATTTTACATACACTACATGTACATGCATACATGCACTACAATATGGTCTTAACTCAGCTAAATACGCACCCTAGGTTACAGGAGGTCCTGAGACACAATGGACTCCAAAAACAGGATGCTGGACAGCTGCTGCACAACACAATAAGTACCACCATTAAAAATACCAAATGTGCTCCTAAAATCACCAAAATTTCCAGATCATAACTAGACATATGGAAGTTCATGTACCTGAAATTTCAGATCAAAAATCAAACCAAAAAGGTTAGTTTGAAGGTGATCTTTCAGCTGGACCTGAAATGACAGAATTGAGGGGAGTAAGTTTCATTGAGAAACTTAGTAAGGGTAGCACTTGGATTCAATAGGCAATGTAACCATCATTAAAACCTGCATCCAAAGACACTAAAACAAAAAAACCACAATGCATATATACAAGATATAGCAACCAAATGCAGCAGCCAAACACAAACAACAAACACATGAAATGTGGCAGCAACATATACCATAGGTTAGTCCATAAAACACATAATAAACATAACCAAATCACTATGGCAGCCCTCCTCAAGCTAATGCTTGGTCTTAGGAGGATTTTAACACTAGTTAGTACTAACTTTTGGGCTCTAGAAACCCAGAAATTCGCTGCCATCACTGTGCACTTCACACTAGGTCACAAAACCTTCAATAAGTGCACTCCCCTCACTAAGCTTGGTTCATCAAGCTCATGGCTCTCTTCCAAGCTTAGCCCTAGCTCCATGGTTGCTTGAAAATACAGAAAACAACCCATGAGAGCAAGAGAACCCTTACCTTGATGGGTATGCTGAAATTGGAGCTTGATCCTAGGTGCACTCAAGCAATAGCACCAAATAGCTTCCAATTGTGCTTCCTTGACTTCAATTGCAAGTAGTTTTGAGTTTGAAGGTATGGTGGCTATGGAGGAAGTGTGGAGGAGAGGGCTGGCTTTCTTTTTGCTGGTGGAGGCCGAAATTTAGAGAAGCAAAGGTGGTCTTGACTACTTAAATAGTCAAAAGTACACTAAACACACTTAAGTAGTCTTAACCTTGTCTTATGTCATTTTCCTTGCTACAAGACTATGGTTTCTTAGTCTTAATCTCTTGGCCCACATTTGACCATCCTTATCTTCCTTTAGCAGCCCTCCTTATGTGGGATAACCCCACAAAACTTCCATTTGACTTAAGTCATAGACATACACATCTTAAGGCCTACATTAGAACACTTAGGTCCTTTATGCCTTTTTGTGTTTTCTTTGTCCTTAGTTGTCTTCCATAAGCAATTTGGTCCTCCAATAGCACTTTCATACCATTCATATCCTTCCCATAACTCTCCAAATCTCTTTTGTGAAAGTTTTGCAATTGAGTACCCGAATTTCCAAAATCTTACAAAAAAGTCCATAGGTTGCTTGACAAACAAGCAATCCTTAAGGCTTTTCTTGGGGACCAAGTTACCAACTTGGAACACTTTTAAGGAGGTGTTGATCATGCCTTTTACCCCCCACACTTTAAACACTATGGTGAGAATTACACAATATAATGGTTTTTAGCCATTATGACACACTTGTAATTCTCCCATTTTATGAGGTGGTAACACATTCACTACATAATGGTATTAACTTAGCTAAATACACACCCTAAGTTATAGGAGTGCCTGAGATACAATGGACTCCAGAAATTGGATGCTGGACAGCTGCTGCATACTACAATAAGTATGGAAGTGCATACCATTAAAAATACCAAAAGTGCTCTTAAAATCACCAAACATTCCATATCACAAAAAGACATACGGAAGTTTAAGTACCTAAAAATTAGGGCAAAACTCAAACCACAAATGTTTGTTTGAATGTGATCTTTCTGCTGGACCTTAAATGACAGAATTGAGGGGAGTAAATTTCATTGAGAAACTTATTATAGGTAGCACTTGGATTCAATAGGCAATGTAACCATCATCAAAACTTGCATCCAAAGACATTAAAACACAAAACCGCAATGCATATATACAAGATGTAGTAAGCAAATGCAACAGCCATTCACAACCAACAGACACATGAAATGCAGCAACAACATAACCATAGATTAGTCCATCAAACACATAACAAACATAACCAAATCACTATGGCAGCCTTCCTCAAGCTAATACTTGGTCTTAGGAAGATTTTAACACTAGTTAATACTAACATTGGGCTATAGAAACCCTCATTTCACTACCATCTTTGTGCACTTCACACTAGGTCACAAAACCTTCATTAAGTGCACTCCCCTCACTAAGCTTGGTTCATCAAGCACATGTCTCTTTTGCAAGCTTAGCCCTAGCTCCATAGCTTCCAATTGTGCTTCCATGACTTCAATTGTAAGTTGTTTTGAGTTTGAAGGCATGGTGGCTATGGAGAAAGTGTGGCTGTGTTCTTGGGCTGGAGAAGGACGAAAATGGGAGAGAGACAAGTGAATTGGGCACTTAAATGGCCTTAAATGAGGTTAAGGGCACAAAACACACTTAAACAAGCTTAAACTTGCTTTATGTCATTTTTTCTTCTTACTAATTATGGTTTCTTTGTCATTAACTCATTGTTACACATGTGCCCAACATTTTTTACCCATTTATCAAGCCTTAGCTGCCTCCCCCATGGTGGGATAATTCCACAATCTCACACTTTGACTTAAGTCAAAAGCTTGAACACCTTAAGGTTTACACTAAGACATTTAGGTCCTTAATGCCTTTAGTGTTTCCTTTGTCCAAACTTGTCTTCCATGAGCAATTTGGTCCTCCAATAACACTTTTATACCATTCATATCGTTTCCATAATTCTCCAAAGCTCTTTTGTGAAAGTTTTGCAATCGAGTACTCAAATTTTCAAAACCTTACAAAAAAAGTCCACAAGTTACTTGAAAAACAAGCAATCATTAAGGCTTTTTTTGGGGGCCAAGTTACCAACTTGGAACACTTTTAAGGAGGTGTTCATTATACCTTTTACCCTTCACACTTCAATCACTATGAAGAGAAATATTCCCATTTCATTCCAAACAAGTTGTGAATGTTTCCATTTCATTCCAAACTAGTTGTGAATGTTTCCATTTCATTCCAAACAAGTTGTGAATGTTTCCATTTCATTCCAAACAAGTTGTGAATGTTTCCATTTCATTCCAAACAAGTTTTGAATGTTTCCATTTCATTCCAAACTAGTTGTGAATGTTTCCATTTCATTCCAAACAAGTTGTGAATGTTTCCATTTCATTCCAAACTAGTTGTGAATGTTTCCATTTCATTCCAAACAAGTTGTGAATGTTTCCATTTCATTCCAAACAAGTTGTGAATGTTTCCATTTCATTCCAAACAAGTTGTGAATGTTTCCATTTCATTCCAAACAAGTTGTGAATGTTTCCATTTCATTCCAAACTAGTTGTGAATGTTTCCATTTCATTCCAAACAAGTTGTGAATGTTTCCATTTCATTCCAAACTAGTTGTGAATGTTTCCATTTTATTCCAAACTAGTTGTGAATGTTTCCATTTCATTCCAAACTAAGTTGTGAATGTTTCCATTTCATTCCAAACAAGTTGTGAATGTTTCCATTTCATTCCAAACTAGTTGTGAATGTTTCCATTTCATTCCAAACAAGTTGTGAATGTTTCCATTTCATTCCAAACTAGTTGTGAATGTTTCCATTTCATTCCAAACTAGTTGTGAATGTTTCCATTTCATTCCAAACAAGTTGTGAATGTTTCCATTTCATTCCAAACTAGTTGTGAATGTTTCCATTTCATTCCAAACTAGTTTCCAATGTTCCAAACTAGTTGTGAATTTCATTCAAACAAACATTTCATTCCAAACTAGTTGTGAATGTTTCCATTTCATTCAAAACAAGTTGTGAATGTTTCCATTCCCAAACAAGTTGTGAATGTTTCCATTTCATTCCAAACTAGTTGTGAATGTTTCCATTTCATTCCAAACTAGTTGTGAATGTTTCCATTTCATTCCAAACAAGTTGTGAATGTTTCCATTTCATTCCAAACAAGTTGTGAATGTTTCCATTTCATTCCAAACAAGTTGTGAATGTTTCCATTTCATTCCAAACTGTTGTGAATGTTTCCATTTCATTCCAAACTAGTTGTGAATGTTTCCATTTCATTCCAAAACAAGTTGTGAATGTTTCCATTTCATTCCATTTTTGTGAATGTTTCCAAACATTCCAAACAAGTTGTGAATGTTTCCATTTCATTCCAAACTTGTTGTGAATGTTTCCATTTCATTCCAAACTAGTTGTGAATGTTTCCATTTCATTCCAAACAAGTTGTGAATGAATGTTTCCATTTCATTCAAAACTAGTTGTGAATGTTTCCATTCAATCCAACTGGTGAATGTTTTTGTGAAATGTTTTCCATTTCATTTGAAAACAAGTTGTTAATGTTTCCATTCATTACGAATAAGTTGTGAATCTTTCCTCTCATACCAAAAAGTTTTGATTGTTCCCATTCACTCTAAATGAGGTGTGAATGTTTCTATCTCTTTTTAAAAAAGTTATGAATGTTTTTGTGAATGTTTCCATTTCAATTACAAACTTGTTGTCAGTGGCATCCCATTACATTCCAAATGAGTTGTCAATATTTCCATTTTCATTTCAAACAAGTTGTGAGTGTTTCCATTAAATTCCACAATATCCTTAATGTTTCCACTTAATTTCAATCTTGTGGTGAATGTTTCCATTTCAGTCCAAGTTTCCATTGTTCTATGAATGTTTCCACATTCCATTCAAACCTAGTTGTGAATGCTACAGTTTCAAAACTAATAGTGGTGAAATGTTTCCATTCGCTTTTTCATTCCAAAATAGCTCTGAATGATTCCGTCTCGTCTGAAACTAGTCTTGAGTGCTTTCATTTCATTCCAAACAAGTTGTCATTGTTTCCATTCCATCGCGAATTTGTTGTGAATGTTTTCCATTTTCATTCCAAACTATTTTTGAATCTTTTCCATTTTATTTTAAACTTGTTTAGTTTTGAATCTTTCCATTTCATACTAAACAAGTTGTGATTGTTTTAGTTCCTTCCTAGAATGGTGGCGAATGCTTCCAATTCATTCCAGATAGGTTTTGAATATTTCTATTCTATTCCAAAACAATTTTTGAATGTTTCCGTTTCATTCCAAGCAAGTTGTGGAATGTTTCCATTTCATTCGAAACTAGTTGTGATTCTTTCCATTTCATTCCAATCTAGATGTGAATGTTTACGTTTCATTCCATCCTAGATCTGACTACCTCCATTTCTGTTTCCATTTCATTCCAAACTAGTTGTGAACGTTTCCATTTAATTTGAACGTTTTAAGGGTTGTTTCTTTTTTTACTTTTGTGTTATGAATGTTTCCACTTAATTTCTAAAAATTGTTTTGAATGTTTCCATTTTATTCGAATCCAGTTGTGAATGTTTCATTCCAAACTTGTTGTGAAAGTTTCCATTTCATTCCAAAACAAGTTGTCAATGTTTCCATTTCATTCCAAAAAAGTTGTGCATGTTTCCATTTCATTCCAAACCAAGTTGTGAATGTTTCCATTTCATTCCAAACAAGTTGTGAATGTTTCCATTTCATTCCAAACATCTTGTGAATGTTTCCATTTCATTCCAAACTAGTTGTTAATGTTTCCATTTCATTCCAAACTAGTTGTGAATGTTTCCATTCATTCCAAACCTAGTTGTGAATGTTTCCAACATTTTCCCATTTCATTCCAAACTAGTTGTGAATGTTTCCATTTCATTCTAAACTAGTTGTGAATGGGTTCCATTTTCATTTGAAACAAGTTGTGAATGATTTCCATTTCATTCCAAACTAGTTGTGAATGTTTCCATTTCATTCCAAACAACTTGTGAATGTTTCCATTTCATTCCAAACTAGTTGTGAATGTTTCCATTTCATTCCAAACTTGTTGAAGATGTGGAGTTTGTGAATGTTTCCATTTCATTCCAAACTAGTTGTGAATGTTTACATTTCATTCCGAACAAGTTCCATTCAGTTTCCATTCTAACTAGTTGCGAATGTTTCCATTTCATTCCAAACTAGTTTGTGAATGTTTCCATTTCATTCCAAACTAGTTGTGAATATTTTTCCTTCCATTCTAAAACATGTTGTGAATGTTTCCATTTTCATTCCAAACAAGTTGTGAATGTTTCCATTTCATTCCAAAACAAGTTGTGAATGTTTCCATTTCATTCCAAAACTAGTTGAATGTTTTCCATTTCATTCCAAACAAGTTGTGAATGTTTCCATTTCATTCCAAACTAGTTGTGAATGTTTCCATTTCATTCCAAACTAGTTGTGAATGTTTCCATTTTATTCCAAACAAGTTGTGAATGTTTCCATTTCATTCCAAACTAGTTGTGAATGTTTCCATTTCATTCCAAACTTGTTGTGAATGTTTCCATTTCATTCCAAACTAGTTGTGAATATTTCCATTTCATTCCAAACAAGTTGTGAATGTTTCCATTTCATTCCAAACTAGTTGTGAATGTTTCCATTTCATTCCAAACAGTTGTGAATGTTTCCATTTCATTCTAAACATGTTGTGAATGTTTCCATTTCATTCCAAACTAGTTGTGAATGTTTCAATTTCATTCCAAACAAGTTGTGAATGTTTCCATTTCGTTCCAAACAAGTTGTGAATGTTTCCATTTCATTCCAAACTAGTTGTGAATGTTTCCATTTCATTCCAAACAAGTTGTGAATGTTTCCATTTCATTCCAAACAAGTTGTGAATGTTTCCATTTCATTCCAAACAAGTTGTGAATGTTTCCATTTCATTCCAAACAAGTTGTGAATGTTTCCATTTCATTCCAAAACTAGTTGTGAATGTTTCCATTTCATTCCAAACAAGTTGTGAATGTTTCCATTTCATTCCAAACAAGTTGTGAATGTTTCCATTTCATTCCAAACTAGTTGTGAATGTTTCCATTTCATTCCAAAACAAGTTGTAAATGTTTCCATTTCATTCCAAACTAGTTGTGAATGTTTCCATTTCATTCCAAACAAGTTGTGAATGTTTCCATTTCATTCCAAACTAGTTGTGAATGTTTCCATTTCATTCCAAACTTGTTGTGAATGTTTCCATTTCATTCCAAACTTGTTGTGAATGTTTCCATTTCGTTCCAAACTAGTTGTGAATGTTTCGATTTCATTCAAAACAAGTTGTGAATGTTTCCATTTCATTCCAAACTAGTTGTGAATGTTTCCATTTCATTCAAAACTAGTTGTGAATGTTTCCATTTCATTCCAAACTAGTTGTGAATGTTTCCATTTCATTCCAAACAAGTTGTGAATGTTTCCATTTCATTCCAAACAAGTTGTGAATGTTTCCATGTTTCCATTCATTTCATTCCAAACAAGTTGTTAGTGTTTCCATTTCAACCCAAAAGAAGTTGTGAATGTTTCCATTTCATTCCCAAACAAGTTGGTGACCTGTTTGCATTTCATTCCAAACAAGTTTTGAATGTTTCCATTTCTATTCCAAACAAGTTGTAAATGTTTTTCCATTTCATTCCTAAACAAGTTTTGTTTCCATTTTCATTTCATTCCAAACAAGTTGTGAAAATGTTTCCATTTCATTTCAAACAACGTTTGTGAATGTTTCCATTTCATTCCAGACTAGTTGTGAATGTTTCCATTATCACTGCGGAACAATCGGTAAGTTGTGAATGTTTCCAATTCATTTCAAACAAGTGGCAAATGTTTCAATTTCATTGTAAATAAGTTGTGAATATTTCCATTTCAAGTTCCAAACATTTTCCAGTTTATGCAAAACATGGTTTCCCGGATTTCACTCCAAACAACTTGTGAATGTTTCCATTTCACTCCAAAACTTGTTTGTGAATGTTTCCATTTCATTCCAAATATGTTGTGAATGTTTCCAATTCAGTCCAAACTAGTTGTGAACCGTTTTCCATTTCATTTCCTAAACAAGTTGTGAATGTTTTTTCCCATTTTTCATTCCAAACAAGTTGGTGAATGTTTCCAATCTTTAGTTATGAATTCCAAAAACAAGTTGTGAATGTTTTCCATTTCATTCCAAATCCCTTCAGTTGTCAATGTTTCCATTTCTTCCAAACTGAGTTGTGAATATTTCAATTTCATTACAAACAAGTTGTGAATGTTTCCATTTCATTCCAAACAAGTTGTGAATGTTTCAATTTCCAAATTCCAAACAAGTTGTGAATGTTTCCATTTCATTCTAAACTAGTTGTCAATGTTTCCAGTTCATTGCAAACGAAAGTTGTGAATGTTTCCATTTTCAATCCAGTTGTGAATGTTTCCATTTCATTCTGAATATGTTTTCGAATGTTTCTATTCCTAGTTCCAAACAATTTCATTGTGAATGTTTGTGATTATTTCCATTCCAAACTAGTTGTTAATTGTTTCCATTTCATTCAAAACTAGTTGTGAATGTTTCCATATCATTCTAAAGGCTATTGTGGATTGCTTCCATTTCATTCCAAACCAGTTGTGAACGTTTCCATTTCAAATTCCCAAACAAGTTGTGAATGTTTTGCATTTCATCGAACACAAGTTTGTGAATGTTTCCATTTTAAACTATTTGTGAATGTTTCCATTTCATTCCAAACAAGATGTGAATGTTTCCATTCATTTCACAACTAGTTGTGAAATGTTTCCATTTCATTTCTGAACGAAGTTGTGAATGTTTCCCATTTTCCCTTTGAAATAAGTTTGGTGGAATGTTTTCCATTTCAATTCCAAACTAGTTGTGAATGTTTCCATTTATATTCCACAAGAATGTTGTGAATAGTTTCCATTTCATTCCAAACAAAGTTGTGAATGTTTCCATTCCATAGTTGTGATTCCAAACCAGTTGTGAATTAGTAAAGATTTTCCAATTGACACTAGCTGTAAATGTCACCACTTCATTCTAGACAATTTGTGAATTTTTCCATTCCCAAACTAGTTGTGAACGTTCCCATTTCAAGCTGAATCTCAGTTGTGAATGTTTCCATTTCATTCCCAAACAAGTTGTGAATGTTTCCATTCCATTCTAAACTAGTTATGAATGTTTCCCATTTCATTCTAAACAAGTTGGGAATGTTTCCATTTCATTCCAAACAAGTTTTGAATGTTTCCAATTCATTCCAAACTAGTTGTGAATGTTACCATTTTCATTCCAAACAAGTAGTGAATATCTTCCATTTCATTCCAAACTTGTTGTGGAATGGTTTCCATTTCATTCCAAACAAGTTGTGAATGTTTCCATTTCATTCCAAACTAGTTGTGAATGTTTCCATTTCATTGAAAACAAGTTGTGAATGTTTCCATTTCATTCTAAATAAGTTGTGAATGTTTCCGGGGGTTTCATTCGCAAACAAGTTGTGAAAGTGTTTTTGTTCCCATTTCATTCCAAAACAAGTTGGAAATGTTTGTTCCATTTTCAATTCAAAACGTGAGTTGTGAAAAAACGTTTCCATTCATTCCAAAACAAGTTGTGAATGCTTTTCATCTTCATTTCATTGAAACTAGTTGTGAATGTTTTCATTTCATTCCAAACAAGTTGTGAATGTTTCCATTTCAAACTATTTGAACTAACAAGTTGTGGAATGTTTCCATTTCATTCCAAACAAGTTGTGAATGTTTCTATTTCATTTCAAACATGTTGTGAATGTTTCCATTTCATTGTAAACAACTTGTGAATGTTTCAATTTCATTGCAAACAAGTTGTGAATGTTTCCATTTCATTCTAAACAAGTTGTAAATGTTTCCATTTCCATTTCAAACTAGTTGTGAATGTTTCCATTTCATTCTAAATAAGTTGTCGAATGTTCCATTAATTCCAAACAAGTTTTGAATGTTTTCATTCCAAACAAGTTGTGAATGTTTCCATTTCATTCCAAACAAGTTTTGAATGTTTCCATTTCATGTCCAAACTAGTTGTGAATGTTTCCAATTGATTTCCAAACTTGCAAATGTTGTTGCAATGTTTTGGTATTTTCCATTCTAAATAAGTTATGAGTGTTTCCATTTCATTCTAAACAAGTTGTGAATGTTTCCATTTCAAATTCAAAAAAAAGTTGTGAATGTTTGTCCCTGTTTCATTCCAAACGAGTTGTGAACGTTTCCAATTCATTTTAAAAAACTTTGTGAATGTTTCCATTCATTCAAACAAGTTGTGAATGTTTCCATTTCATTCTAAACAAGTTATGAATGTTTCCATTTCATTCCAAAAGAAGTTGTGAATGTTTCCATTTCATTCCAAACAAGTTGTGAATGTTTCAATTTCATTCCAAACAAATTGTGAATGTTTCCATTTCAAACCAAAACAAGTAGTTGTGAAATGTTTCCATTTCATTCCAAATAAGTTGTGAATGTTTCCATTTCATTCTAAATAAGTTGTGACTGTTTCCATTTCATTCCAGACTAGTTATGAATGTTTCCATTTCATTCGCAAACAAGTTGTGAATGTTTCCATTTCATTCCCAAACAACTAGTTTGTGAATGTTTCCATTTTTCTAAACAATTTGTGAATGTTTCCACTTCATTCTAAACAGGTTGTGAATGTTTCCAATTTCATAATTCCAAACTGAGTTGTGAATGTTTCCAAACAATTCCAAACAAGTTATGAATGTTTCAATTTCATTCTAAACATGTTGTGATTGTTTACATTCCAAACAAGTTGGGAATGCTTTTACCTCATTCTGAACAAGTTGTGAAAATTTTCCATTTGATTCCAAACTTGTTGTGAATGTTTCCATTGAATTATAAACAAGTCATCAAAGTTTCCTTTCATTCCAAACAAGTTATTGAATGTTTCTCATTCTCAACTTGGTGTCAATGCTTGCAATTCTAAACAAGTTATGAATGTTTCCATTTCAATTCCAAACAAGTTGTAAATGTTTCCCATTTTATTCCAAACAAGTTGTGAATGTTTCCATTTCATTCTAAGCAATTTGTGAATGTTTCAATTTCATTCCACTAGTTGTGAATGTTTCCATTTCATTCCAAAGCAAGTTGTGAATGTTTCCATTTCTTCAAAACTAGTTGTGAATGTTTCCGATTTCATTCCAAACTAGTTGTGAATGTTTCCCTGTCATTTCAAACTAGTTGCGAATGTTTCCATTTTCATTCCAAAACTAGTTGTGAATGTTTCCTTTCATTCCCAACTACAAGTTGTGAATGTTTCCATTTCATTCCAAACACAGTTGTGAATGTTTCCATTTCATTCCAAACAAGTTGTTTTGAATGTTCCCATTTCAATTTTCCCAGTAACCAAACTTAGTTGTGAATGTTTCCCAATTCATTCCAAACAAGTTGTGAATGTTTCCTTTAAATTCCAAACAAGTTGTGAATGTTTCCATTTCATTCCAAACAAGTTGTGAATGTTTCCATTTCATTCCAAACCTAGTTGTGAATGTTTCAATTTCATTCCAAAACTAGTTCTGAATGTTTCCATTTCATTCCGAAACAGTTGTGAATGTTTCCATTTCATTTCCAAACAAGTTGTGAATGTTTCCCATTTCATTCCAAACAAGTTGTGAATGTTTACTCATTCATTCCAAACAAGTTGTGAATGTTTCCAATTTCATTCCACAAACAAGTTGTGAATGTTTCCATTTCAATCCAAACTAGTTGTGAATGTTTCCATTTCATTCCAAACTAGTTGTGAATGTTTCCATTTCAATTCCAAACAAGTTGTGAATGTTTCCATTTCATTCCAAACAAGTTGTGAATGTTTCCATTTCATTCCAAAATAGTTGTGAATGTTTCCATTCATTCCAAACTAGTGTTGCGAATGTTTCCATTTCATTCCAAACTATGTTGTGAATGTTTCCATTTCATTTGCAAACACTCAGTTTGTGAATGTTTCCATTCCATTCCAAACTAGTTGTGAATGTTTCCATTCATTCCAAACAAGTTGTGAATGTTTCCATTTCATTCCAAACTAGTTGTGAATGTTTCCATTTCATTCCAAACAAGTTGGGAATGTTTCCATTCATTCCAAACAAGTTGTGAATGTTTCCATTTCATTCCAAACAAGTTGTGAATGTTTCCATTTCATTCCAAAACAAGTTGTGAATGTTTCCATTTCATTCCAAACAAGTTGTGAATGTTTCCATTTCATTCCAAACAAGTTGTGAACGTTTCCATTTCACTCCAAACCAAGTTGTGAAATGTTTCCATTTCATTCCAAACTAATAGACTGTGAATGTTTCCATTTCATTCCAAAATAAGTTGTGAATGTTTCCATTTCATTCAAAACAAGTTGTGAACGTTTCCATTTCATTCCAAACAAGTTGTGAATGTTTCCATTTCATTCCAAACAAGTTGTGAATGTTTCCATTTCATTCCAAACAAGTTGTGAATGTTTCCATTCTCTTCCAAACAAGTTGTGAATGTTTCCATTTCATTCCAAACAAGTTGTGAATGTTTCCATTCATTCCAAACTTGTTGTGAATGTTTCCATTTCATTCCAAACAAGTTGTGAATGTTTCCACTTCATTCCAAAAAAGTTGTGAATGTTTCCATTTCATTCCAAACAAGTTGTGAATGTTTCCATTTCATTCCAAACAAGTTGTGAATGTTTCCATTTCATTCCAAACAAGTTGTGATTGTTTCCATTTCATTCCAAACAAGTTTTGTGAATGTTTCCATTTCATTCCAAACAAGTCAAGTCTATTTTCAAACAAATGTGAATGTTCCATTTCATTCCAAACAAGTTTATGAATGTTTCCATTTCATCATTTGTCCAAACAAGTTGTGAAACTAGTTTCCATTTCATTCCAACTATAGTTGTGAATGTTTCCATTTCATTCCGAAACAAGTTGTGAATGTTTTCCATTTCATTCCAAACAAGTTGTGGAAATGTTTCCATTTCATTCCAAACAAGTTGTGAATGTTTCCATTTCATTCCAAACTAGTTGTGAATGTTTCCATTTCATTCCAAACAAGTTGTGAATGTTTCCATTTCATTCCAAAACAAGTTGTGAATGTTTCCATTTTCATTCCAAACTAGTTGTGAATGTTTCCATTCATCATTCCAAACAAGTTGTGATTTTCCCATTAATTCCAAACGAGGCAGTGAATTTTCCAAATCACCAAACTTTTGTGAATGTTTCCATTTCATTCCAAAAAACTTGTGAATGTTTCCATTTCATTCCAAAACAAGTTGTGAACGTTTCCATTTCATTCAAACCTTGTTGTGAATGTTTCCATTTCATTCCAAACTAGATAGTAAATGTTTCCATTTCATTTGAAAAACAGGTTGTGAATGTTTCCATTTCATTCCAAACAAGTTGTGAATGTTTCCATTTCATTCCAAAACAAGTTGTGAATGTTTCCATTTCATTCCAAACAAGTTAGTGAATGTTTCCATTTCATTCCAAACAACGTTGTGAATGTTTCCATTTCATTACAACTACTTTGTGAATGTTTCCATTTCATTCTAAACAAGTTGTGAATGTTTCCATTTCATTCCAGGCACTATCTTGTGAATGTTTCCATTTCATTCCAAATAAGTTGTGAATGTTTCCATTTCATTCCAAACAAGTTGTGAATGTTTCAGGTTAATTAAAAACAAGTTGTGAATGTTTCCATTTCATGAAACTAAGTTGTGAATGTTTCCATTTCATTCCAAACAAGTTGTGAATGTTTCCATTTTCATTCCAAAACTTGTTGTGAATGTTTCCATTTCATTCCAAAAAACTTGTGAATGTTTCCATTTCAAACATTCCAAACTACTTGTGAATGTTTTCCATTTCATTCCAAACTAGTTGTGAATGTTTCCATTTTCATTCCAAAACTAGTTGTGAATGTTTCCATTTCAATTCCAAACTAGTTGTGAATGTTTCCATTTCATTCCAAACAAGTTGTGTGTGAATGTTTCCATTTTCATTCCAAACAAGTTGTGAATGTTTCCATTTCATTCCAAACTAGTTGTGAATGTTTCCATTTTCATTCCAAACTGAGTTGTGAATTTGTTTCCATTTCATTCCAAACAAGTTGTGAATGTTTCCATTTCATTCCAAACAAGTTGTGAATGTTTCCATTTCATTCCAAACAAGTTGTGAATGTTTCCATTTAATTCCAAACAAGTTGTGAATGTTTCCATTTCATTCCAAACAAGTTGTGAATGTTTCCATTTCATTCCAAAACAAGTTGTGAATGTTTCCATTTCATTCCAAACAAGTTGTGAATGTTTCCATTACATCCAAGTGGTTATGTTCAAACAAGTTGTGAATGTTTCCATTCATTCCAAAACTTGTTGTGAATGTTTCCATTTCATTCTCAAACTAGTTGTGAATGTTCCATTTCATTCCAAAAAAGTTGTGAATGTTTCCATTTCATTCCAAAAAAGTTTGTGAACTGTTTCCATTTTTCATTCCAAACAAGTTGTGAATGTTTCCATTTCATTCCAAACAAGTTGTGATTGTTTCCATTTCATTCCAAAAAGTTGTGAATGTTTCCATTTCATTCCAAACTTGTTGTGAATGTTTCCATTTCATTCCAAACTACTTGTGAATGTTTTCATTTCATTCCAAAACTAGTTATGAATGTTTCCATTTCATTCCAAAACAAGTTGTGAATGTTTCCATTTCATTCAAAACTAGTTGTGAATGTTTCCATTTCATTCCAAACTAGTTGTGAATGTTTCCATTTCATTCCAAACTAGTTGTGAATGTTTCCATTTCATTCCAAAACAAGTTGTGAATGTTTCCATTTCATTCCAAAACAAGTTGTGAATGTTTCCATTTCATTCCAAAACATGTTGTGAATGTTTCCATTTCATTCCAAAACAAGTTGTGAATGTTTCCATTTCATTCCAAACAAGTTGTGAATGTTTCCATTTCATTCCAAACTAGTTGTGAATGTTTCCATTTCATTCCAAACTAGTTGTGAATGTTTCCATTTCATTCCAAACAAGTTGTGAATGTTTCAATTTCATTCCAAAACAAGTTGTGAATGTTTCCATTTCATTCCAAACAAGTTGTGAATGTTTCCATTTCATTCCAAACAAGTTGTGAATGTTTCCATTTCATTCCAAACTAGTTGTGAATGTTTCCATTTCATTCCAAACAAGTTGTGAATGTTTCCATTTCATTCCAAACAAGTTGTGAATGTTTCCATTTTCCATTCCAAACAAGTTGTGAATGTTTCCATTTCATTCAAAACAAGTTGTGAATGTTTCCATTTCATTCCAAACAAGTTGTGAATGTTGTTTCCATTTCATTCCAAACAAGTTGTGAATGTTTTTCATTTCATTCCAAACAAGTTGTGAATGTTTCCATTTCATTCAAACTAGTTGTGAATGTTTCCATTTCATTCCAAACAAGTTGTGAATGTTTCCATTTCATTCCAAACCCAGTGTTGTGAATGTTTCCATTTCATTCCAAACAAGTTGTGAATGTTTTCCATTTCATTCCAAAAACTAGTTGTGAATTGTTTCCATTTCTATTCCAAACTAGTTGTGGAATGTGTTCCATTTCATTCCCAAACAAGTTGTGAATGTTGCCATTTCATTCTAAACACGTTGTGAATGTTTCCATTTCAGTCCAATCCAAATGTTGTGAATGTTTCCATTTCATTTCCAAAAAACTTGTGAATGTTTCCACTTCATTCTCAAATAAGTTGTGAATGTTTCCTGTTCACAAGTCCCAACAAGTTGTGAATGTTTCCATTTTCATTCCCAACTAGTTGTGAATGTTTTCCATTTCATTCCAAACATCGTTGTGAATGTTTCCATTTCATTCTTTAAAAATTTGTGAAATTTGAATTTCATTCCAAACAAGTTGTGAATGTTTCCAATTCATTCCAAAAATTTGTGAATGTTTCCATTTCATTCGAAAACTTGTTGTGAATGTTTCCATTTTGTTTGGGAACAGTTTTGAATGTTTCCATTTCATTCCAAACAAGTTGTGAATGTTTTCCATTTCATTCCAACTGGTTGTGAATGTTTCTATTTCATTCCAAACTAGTTGTGAATGTTTAAGATTTCATTCCAAATTCGTTGTGAATGTTTCCATTTCATTCCAAAAGAAGTTGTGAATGTTTCCATTTTTTTCTAAACAAGTTGTGAATGTTTCCATTTCATTGCAAACATTGTTTGTGAATGTTTTTCCCCATTTCATCCAAACAAGTTTTGAATGTTTCCCATTTCATTCCAAACCAAGTTGTGAATGTTTCCATTTCATTCCATTTTTGGTTTTAGTGAATGTTTCCATTTCATTCCAAACTAGTTGTGAATGTTTCCATTTCATTCCAAACTTGTTGTGAATGTTTCCATTTCATTCCAAATTAGTTGTGAATGTTTCCATTTCATTCCAAACAAGTTGTGAATGTTTCCATTTCATTCCAAACTAGTTGTGAATGTTTCCATTTTATTCCATACAAGTTATGAATGTTTCCATTTCATTCCAAACAAGTTGTGAATGTTTCCATTTCATTCCAAACAAGTTGTGAATGTTTCCATTTCATTCCAAAAAAGTTGTGAATGTTTCCATTCATTTCAAACTAGTTGTGAATGTTTCCATTTCATTCCAAACTAGTTGTGAATGTTTCCATTTCATTCCAAAAAAGTTGTGAATGTTTCCATTTCATTCCAAACAAGTTGTGAATGTTTCCATTTCATTCCAAACAAGTTGTGAATGTTTCCATTTCATTCCAAACAAGTTGTGAATGTTTCCATTTCATTCCAAACAAGTTGTGAATGTTTCCATTTCATTTCCAAACAAGTTGTGAATGTTTCCATTTCATTCCAAACTAGTTGTGAATGTTTCCATTTCATTCCAAACAAGTTGTGAATGTTTCCATTTCATTCCAAACTAGTTGTGAATGTTTCCATTTCATTCCAAACTAGTTGTGAATGTTTCCATTTCATTCCAAACTAGTTGTGAATGTTTCCATTTCATTCCAAAACAAGTTGTGAATGTTTCCATTTCATTCCAAACAAGTTGTGAATGTTTCCATTTCATTCCAAACAAGTTGTGAATGTTTCCATTTCATTCCAAACAAGTTGTGAATGTTTCCATTTCATTCCAAACTTGTTGTGAATGTTTCCATTTCATTCCAAACTAGTTGTGAATGTTTATATTTCATTCCAAACTAGTTGTGAATGTTTCCATTTCATTCCAAACAAGTTGTGAATAAAAGTTTCCATTTCAATTCCAAACTAGTTGTGAATGTTTCCATTTCATTCCAAAACAAGTTGTGGTATGTTTCCATTTCATTCCAAACAAGTTGTGAATGTTTGCCCATTTCATTCCAAACTAGTTGTGAATGTTTCCATTTCATTCCAAAACAAGTTGTGAAATGTTTCCATTTCATTCAAAACAAGTTGTGAATGTTTCCATTTCATTCAAACACAAGTTGTGAATGTTTCCATTTCATTCCAAAACTAGTTTGTGAATGTTTCCATTTTCATTCCAACACAAGTTTATGAATGTTTCCATTTTCATTCCAAACAAATTGTGAAAACGTTTCCATTTCATTCCAAAACTACCGTTAGTGAATGTTTCCATTTCATTCCAAACTAGTTGTGAATGTTTCATTTTCATTCCAAACAACTTGTGAACTTTTTTTTGTCTTTTCATTCCAAAACTAGTTGTGAATGTTTCCATTTCATTCCAAACTAGTTGTGAATGTTTCCATTTTATTCCAAACAAAAAGTTGTGAATGTTTCCATTTTCATTCCAAACAAGTTGTGAATGTTTCCATTTCATTCCAAACAAGGTTGTGAATGTTTCCATTTCATTCCAAACAAGTTGTGAATGTTTCCATTTCATTCCAAACTAGTTGTGAATGTTTCCATTTCATTCCAAACACAAGTTGTGAATGTTTCCATTTCATTCCAACAAAGTTGTGAATGTTTCCATTTCATTCCAAACTAGTTGTGAATGTTTCCATTTCATTCCAAACAAGTTGTGAATGTTTCCATTTCATTCCAAACTAGTTGTGAATGTTTCCATTTCATTCCAAACTTGTTGTGAATGTTTTCCATTTCATTCCAAAAAACTAAGTTGTGAATGTTTCCATTTCATTCCAAACTTGTTGTGAATGTTTCCATTTCATTCCAAACAAGTTGTGAATGTTTCCATTTCATTTCATTCAAAACAAGTTGTGAATGTTTCCATTTCATTCCAAAATTAGTTGTGAATGTTTCCATTTCATTCCAAACTTGTTGTGAATGTTTCCATTTCATTCCAAACTAGTTGTGAATGTTTCCATTTCATTCCAAACAACTTGTGAATGTTTCCATTTCATTCCAAACAAGTTGTGAATGTTTCCATTTCATTCCAAACAAGTTGTGAATGTTTCCATTTCATTCCAAACAAGTTGTGAATGTTTCCATTTCATTCCAAACTAGTTGTGAATGTTTCCATTTCATTCCAAACAAGTTGTGAATGTTTCCATTTCATTCCAAACAAGTTGTGAATGTTTCCATTTCATTCCAAACTTGTTGTGAATGTTTCCATTTCATTCCAAACTAGTTGTGAATGTTTCCATTTCATTCCAAACAAGTTGTGAATGTTTCCATTTCATTCCAAACTAGTTGTGAATGTTTCCATTTCATTCCAAACAAGTTGTGAATGTTTCCATTTCATTCCAAACAAGTTGTGAATGTTTCCATTTCATTCCAAACTAGTTGTGAATGTTTCCATTTCATTCCAAACTAGTTGTGAATGTTTCCATTTCATTCCAAACAAGTTGTGAATGTTTCCATTTCATTCCAAACTAGTTGTGAATGTTTCCATTTCATTCCAAACTAGTTGTGAATGTTTCCATTTCATTCCAAACAAGTTGTGAATGTTTCCATTTCATTCCAAACTAGTTGTGAATGTTTCCATTTCATTCCAAACTAGTTGTGAATGTTTCCATTTCATTCCAAACAAGTTGTGAATGTTTCCATTTCATTCCAAACAAGTTGTGAATGTTTCCATTTCATTCCAAACTAGTTGTGAATGTTTCCATTTCATTCCAAACTAGTTGTGAATGTTTCCATTTCATTCCAAAACAAGTTGTGAATGTTTCCATTTCATTCCAAACAAGTAGTGAATGTTTCCATTTCATTCCAAACAAGTTGTGAATGTTTCCATTTCATTCCAAACAAGTTGTGAATGTTTCCATTTCATTCCAAACAAGTTGTGAATGTTTCCATTTCATTCCAAACAAGTTGTGAATGTTTCCATTTCATTCCAAACTAGTTGTGAATGTTTCCATTTCATTCCAAACAAGTTGTGAATGTTTCCATTTCATTCCAAACTAGTTTGTGAATGTTTCCATTTCATTCCAAAACTAGTTGTGAATGTTTCCATTTCATTCCAAACTAGTTGTGAATGTTTCCATTTCATTCCAAACAAGTTGTGAATGTTTCCATTTCATTCCAAACTAGTTGTGAATGTTTCCATTTCATTCCAAACAAGTTGTGAATGTTTCCATTTCATTCCAAACTAGTTGTGAATGTTTCCATTTTTCATTCCAAACTAGTTGTGAATGTTTCCATTTCATTCCAAACAAGTTGTGAATGTTTCCATTTCATTCCAAACAAGTTGTGAATGTTTCCATTTCATTCCAAACAAGTTGTGAATGTTTCCATTTCATTCCAAACAAGTTGTGAATGTTTCCATTTCATTCCAAACAAGTTGTGAATGTTTCCATTTCATTCCAAACTAGTTGTGAATGTTTCCATTTCATTCCAAACAAGTTGTGAATGTTTCCATTTCATTCCAAACAAGTTGTGAATGTTTCCATTTCATTCCAAACTAGTTGTGAATGTTTCCATTTCATTCCAAACTAGTTGTGAATGTTTCCATTTCATTCCAAACAAGTTGTGAATGTTTCCATTTCATTCCAAACTAGTTGTGAATGTTTCCATTTCATTCCAAAACTAGTTGTGAATGTTTCCATTTCATTCCAAACTAGTTGTGAATGTTTCCATTTCATTCCAAACTAGTTGTGAATGTTTCCATTTCATTCCAAACTAGTTGTGAATGTTTCCATTTCATTCCAAACTAGTTGTGAATGTTTCCATTTCATTCCAAACAAGTTGTGAATGTTTCCATTTCATTCCAAACTAGTTGTGAATGTTTCCATTTCATTCCAAACTAGTTGTGAATGTTTCCATTTCATTCAAAACAAGTTGTGAATGTTTCCATTTCATTCCAAACTAGTTGTGAATGTTTCCATTTCATTCCAAACAAGTTGTTGTGAATGTTTCCATTTCATTCCAAACAAGTTGTGAATGTTTCCATTTCATTCCAAACAAGTTGTGAATGTTTCCATTTCATTCCAAACAAGTTGTGAATGTTTCCATTTCATTCCAAACTAGTTGTGAATGTTTCCATTTCATTCCAAACTAGTTGTGAATGTTTCCATTTCATTCCAAACAAGTTGTGAATGTTTCCATTTCATTCCAAACAAGTTGTGAATGTTTCCATTTCATTCCAAACAAGTTGTGAATGTTTCCATTTCATTCCAAACTTGTTGTGAATGTTTCCATTTCATTCCAAACTAGTTGTGAATGTTTCCATTTCTTTCCAAACTAGTTGTGAATGTCTCCATTTCATTCCAAAAGTAGTTGTGAATGTTTCCATTTCATTCCAAACTAGTTGTGAATGTTTCCATTTCATTCCAAACTAGTTGTGAATGTTTCCATTTCATTCCAAACAAGTTGTGAATGTTTCCATTTCATTCCAAACAAGTTGTGAATGTTTCCATTTCATTCCAAACAAGTTGTGAATGTTTCCATTTCATTCCAAACAAGTTGTGAATGTTTCCATTTCATTCCAAACAAGTTGTGAATGTTTCCATTTCATTCCAAACTAGTTGTGAATGTTTCCATTTCATTCCAAAACAAGTTGTGAATGTTTCCATTTCATTCCAAACAAGTTGTGAATGTTTCCATTTCATTCCAAACAAGTTGTGAATGTTTCCATTCATTCCAAACTAGTTGTGAATGTTTCCATTTCATTCCAAACTAGTTGTGAATGTTTCCATTTCATTCCAAATTGTTTTTCCATTTCATTCCCAACAAGTTGTGAATGTTTCCATTTCATTCCAAACAAGTTGTGAATGTTTCCATTTCATTCCAAAACAAGTTGTGAATGTTTCCATTTCATTCCAAACTAGTTGGGAATGTTTCCATTTCATTCCAAACTTGTTGTGAATGTTTCCATTTCATTCCAAACTAGTTGTGAATGTTTCCATTTCATTCCAAACAAGTTGTGAATGTTTCCATTTCATTCCAAACTAGTTGTGAATGTTTCCATTTCATTCCACAACAAGTTGTGAATGTTTCCATTTCATTCCAAACAAAATGTTTGATTGTTCCAAACTAGTTGTGAATTTTTTCATTTCATTCCAAACAAGTTAAGACGGTTTCCATTTCATTCCAAACAAGTTTTGAATGTTTCCATTTCATTCCAAACAAGTTGTGAATGTTTCCATTTCATTCCAAACAAGTTGTGAATGTTTCCATTTCATTCCAAACAAGTTGTGAATGTTTCCATTTCATTCCAAACTTGTTGTGAATGTTTCCATTTTATTCCAAAGAAGTTGTGAATGTTTGCATTTCATTCCAAACTAGTTGTGAATGTTTCCATTTTTTTCATTCCAAACTAGTTGTGAATGTTTCCACTTTCATTCCAAACTAGTTGTGAATGTTTCCATTTTCACTCCAAACTAGTTGTGAAATGTTTCCATTTCATTCCAAACTAGTTGTGAATGTTTTCATGCTAAACAAGTTTTTAATAATCCATTTTCACTCCAAACTAGTTGTGAATGTTTCCATTTCATTCCAAACAAGTTGTGAACCATTTCCATTTCATTCCAAATAAGTTGTGAACCTTTTCCATTTCATTCCAAACAAGTTGTGAATGTTTCCATTTCATTATTCGAAACTTGTTGTGTGAATGTTTTCCCATTTCATTCCAAACTAAAGTTGTGAACGTTTTTCCATTTCATTCTAAACTAGTTGTGAATTGGTTTCCATTTCATTCCAAACAAGTTGTGAATGTTTCCATTTCTTCCAAACTATTTGTGAGTGTTTCCATTTCATTCCAAAACTAGGTTGTGATTGTTTCCATATTTCCATTTCATTCCAAACTAGTTTTGAATGTTTCCATTTCATTCCATTTCTTTTGTGAATGTTTTTCCATGTTTTCCCATTCCAAAACTTTGTTGTGAATGTTTCCATTTCATTCCAACTACTTTTTGTGAATGTTTCCATTTCATTACAAACTAGTTGTGAATGTTTCAATTTTCATTCCCCATGCAACAAGTTGTGAATGTTTCCATTTTCATTCCCCAACAAGTTGTGAATGTTTCCATTTCATTCCAAACATGTTTTGAATGTTTCCATTTCATTCCAAACTTTTGTGAATGTTTCCATTATCGTTCCAAACATGTTGTGAATGTTTCCATTTCATTCCAAAAAAGTTTATGAATGTTCCATTTCATTCCAAACTAGTTTTGTGAATGTTTCCATTTTCCATTCCAAACAAGTTGTGAATGTTTCCATTTCATTCCAAACAAGTTGTGAATGTTTCCATTTGATTCCAAAGAAGTTGTGAATGTTTCCATTTCCATTCCAAACTATTTTTGTTTCGTTTTTATTCCAAACAAGTTGTGAATGTTTTTGCATTTCATTCCAAACAAGTTGTGAATGTTTCCATTTCATTCCAAACTAGTTGTGAATGTTTTCCATTTTCATTTCCAAACTAGTTTGTGAATGTTTCAATTTCATTCCAAACAAGTTGTCAATGCTTCAATTTCTTTTTAAACAAGTTTTTTCCATTTTTCCATTTCAAAACTAGTTGTGAATGTTTTCATTCCATTCCAAATATGTTGTGAATGTTTTTTTCCATTTTCATTCCAAACAAGTTGTGAATGTTTTCATTTCATTCCAAACAAGTTTGTGAATGTTTCCGATTTTATTCTAAACTAATTGTGAATGTTTCCCATTTCTTTCTAAACAAGTTGTGAATGTTTCCATTCTCATTCCAAACAAGTTGTGAATGTTTTTCATTTCATTCTAAACTAGTTGTGAATGTTTCCATTTCTTTCCAAAGAAGTTGTGAATGTTTCCAATTTCATTCCAAACAAACTTGTGAATGTTTCCATTTCAATTCCAAACAAGTTGTGAATGTTTCCATTTCATTCCAAACTAGTTGTGAATGTTTCCATTTCATTCCAAACAAGTTGTGAATGTTTTCATTTCATTCCAAACAAGTTGTGAATGTTTTCATTCATTCCAAACTACTTGTGAATGTTTCCATTTGATTCTAAACAAGTTGTGAATGTTTCCATTTCATTCCAAACTAGTTGTGAAAGTGTTGTGAATGTTTTCATTTCATTCCAAACTAGTTGTGGATGTTTCCATTTCATTCCAAAACTTCTTGTGAATGTTTCCATTTCATTCCAAACTAGTTGTGAATGTTTCCATTCCCCAAACAAGTTGTGAATGTTTCCATTTCATTTCAATTGAAACAACTTTTGAATGTTTCCATTTCATTCTAAACTTGTTGTGAATGTTTCCATTTCATTCCAAACTAGTTGTGAATGTTTCCATTTCATTCCAAACTAGTTGTGAATGTTTCCATTTCATTCCAAACTAGTTGTGAGTGTTTCCATTTCAATTCCAAACAAGTTGTGAATGTTTCCATTTCATTCCAAACTAAGTTGTGAATGTTTCCATTTCATTCCAAACTTGTTGTGAATGTTTCCATTTCATTCCAAACTAGTTGTGAATGTTTCCATTTCATTCCAAAACAAGTTGTGAATGTTTCCATTTCATTCCAAACAAGTTGTGAATGTTTCCATTTCATTCCAAACAGTTGTGAATGTTTCCATTTCATTCCAAACTAGTTGTGAATATTTCCATTTCATTCCAAACTTGTTGTGAATGTTTCCATTTCATTCCAAACTAGTTGTGAATGTTTCCATTTCATTCCAAACAAGTTGTGAATGTTTCCATTTCATTCCAAACTAGTTGTGAATGTTTCCATTTCATTCCAAACTAGTTGTGAATGTTTCCATTTCATTCCAAACAAGTTATGAATGTTTCCATTTCATTTCCAAACTTTCATTGTGAATGTTTCCATTTCATTCCAAACTAGTTGTGAATGTTTCCATTTCATTCCAAACTTGTTGTGAATGTTTCCATTTCATTCCAAACAAGTTGTGAATGTTTCCATTTCACTCCAAACAAGTTTTGAATGTTTCCATTTCATTCCAAACAAGTTGTGAATGTTTCCATTTCATTCCAAACAAGTTGTGAATGTTTCCATTTCATTCCAAACTAGTTGTGAATGTTTCCATTTCATTCCAAACAAGTTGTGAATGTTTCCATTTCATTCCAAACTAGTTGTGAATGTTTCCTTTTCAATCCAAACAAGTTGTGAATGTTTCCATTTCATTCAAAACAAGTTGTGAATGTTTCCATTTCATTCCAAACAAGTTGTGAATGTTTCCATTTCATTCCAAACAAGTTGTGAATGTTTCCATTTCATTCCAAACTAGTTGTGAATGTTTCCATTTCATTCCAAACAAGTTGTGAATGTTTCCATTTCATTTCTAAACTAGTTGTGAATGTTTCCATTTTGTTCCAAACAAGTTGTGAATGTTTCCATTTCATTCCAAAACTTAGTTGTGAATGTTTCCATTTCATTCCAAACTAGTTGTGAATGTTTCCATTTCATTCCAAACTAGTTGTGAATGTTTCCATTTCATTCCAAACAAGTTGTGAATGTTTCCATTTCATTCCAAACTTGTTGTGTGAATGTTTCCATTTCATTCCAAACAAGTTGTGAATGTTTCCATTTCATTCCAAACTAGTTGTGAATGTGTCCATTTCATTCCAAACTTGTTGTGAATGTTTCCATTTCATTCCAAACAAGTTGTGAATGTTTCCATTTCATTCCAAACAAGTTGTGAATGTTTCCATTTCATTCCAAACTAGTTGTGAATGTTTCCATTTCATTCCAAACTAGTTGTGAATGTTTCCATTTCATTCCAAACTAGTTGTGAATGTTTCCATTTCATTCCAAACAAGTTGTGAATGTTTCCATTTCAATTCCAAACTAGTTGTGAATGTTTCCATTGTCATTCCAAACTAAGTTGTGAATGTTTCCATTTCATAAAACTAAGTTGTGAATGTTTCCATTTCATTCCAAAACAAGTTGTGAATGTTTCCATTTCATTCCAAACAAGTTGTGAATGTTTCCATTTCATTCCAAACAAGTTGTGAATGTTTCCATTTCATTCCAAACTAGTTGTGAATGTTTCCATTTCATTCCAAACTAGTTGTGGAATGTTTCCATTTCATTCCAAACAAGTTGTGAATGTTTCCATTTTTCATTCCAAACTAGTTGTGAATGTTTCCATTTCATTCCAAACAAGTTGTGAATGTTTCCATTTCATTCCAAAAAAGTTGTGAATGTTTCCATTTCATTCCAAACTAGTTGTGAATGTTTCCATTTCATTCCAAACAAGTTGTGAATGTTTCTTTTCATTCCAAACAAGTTGTGAATGTTTCCATTTCATTCCAAACAAGTTGTGAATGTTTCCATTTCATTCCAAACAAGTTGTGAATGTTTACATTTCATTCCAAACAAGTTGTGAATGTTTCCATTCCATTCAAAACAAGTTTGTGAATGTTTCCATTTCATTCCAAACAAGTTGTGAATGTTTCCATTTCATTCCAAACAAGTTGTGAATGTTTCCATTTCATTCCAAACTAGTTGGGAATGTTTCAATTTCATTCCAAACTTGTTGTGAATGTTTCCATTTCATTCCAAACTAGTTGTGAATGTTTCCATTTCATTCCAAACTAGTTGTGAATGTTTCCATTTCATTCCAAAACAAGTTGTGAATGTTTCCATTTCATTCCAAACTAGTTGTGAATGTTTCCATTTCATTCCAAACTAGTTGTGAATGTTTCCATTTCATTCCAAACAAGTTGTGAATGTTTCCATTTCATTCCAAAACAAGTTGTGAATGTTTCCATTTCATTCTAAACTAGTTGTGAATGTTTCCATTTCATTCCAAACAAGTTGTGAATGTTTCCATTTCATTCCAAAACTAGTTGTGAATGTTTCCATTTCATTCCAAACTAGTTGTGAATGTTTCCATTTCATTCCAAACTAAGTTGTGAATGTTTCCATTTCATTCCAAACAAGTTGTGAATGTTTGCATTTCATTCCAAACAAGTTGTGAATGTTTCCATTTCATTCCAAACAAGTTGTGAATGTTTCCATTTCATTCCAAACTAGTTGTGAATGTTTCCATTTCATTCCAAACAAGTTGTGAATGTTTCCATTTCATTCCAAACAAGTTGTGAATGTTTCCATTTCATTCCAAACAAGTTGTTGTGAATGTTTCCATTTTGTCATTCACTAAACAAGTTGTGAATGTTTCCATTTCATTCCAAACAAGTTGTGAATGTTTCCATTTCATTCCAAACTAGTTGTGAATGTTTCCATTTCATTCCAAACAAGTTGTGAATGTTTCCATTTCATTCCAAACTAGTTGTGAATGTTTCCATTCATTCCAAACAAGTTGTGAATGTTTCCATTTCATTCCAAACAAGTTGTGAATGTTTCCATTTCATTCCAAACAAGTTGTGAATGTTTCCATTTCATTCCAAACAAGTTGTGAATGTTTCCATTTCATTCCAAACTAGTTGTGAATGTTTCCATTTCATTCCAAATAAGTTGTGAATGTTTCCATTTCATTCCAAACTAGTTGTGAATGTTTCCATTTCATTCCAAACTAAGTTGTGAATATTTCCATTTCATTCCAAACTAGTTGTGAATGTTTCCATTTCATTCCAAAAAGTTGTGTGAATGTTGTTCCATTTCATTCCAAACAAGTTGTGAATGTTTCCATTTCATTCCAAACAGTTGTGAATGTTTCCATTTCATTCCAAACAAGTTGTGAATGTTTCCATTTCATTCCAAACAAGTTGTGAATGTTTCCATTTCATTCCAAACAAGTTGTGAATGTTTCCATTTCATTCCAAACAAGTTGTGAATGTTTCCATTTCATTCCAAACAAGTTGTGAATGTTTCCATTTCATTCCAAACAAGTTGTGAATGTTTCCATTTCATTCAAAACAAGTTGTGAATGTTTCCATTTCATTCCAAACAAGTTGTGAATGTTTCCATTTCATTCCAAACAAGTTGTGAATGTTTCCATTTCATTCCAAACTAGTTGTGAATGTTTCCATTTCATTCCAAACAAGTTGTGAATGTTTCCATTTCATTCCAAACTAGTTGTGAATGTTTCCATTTCAAAACCAAACAATGTTTCCATTTCATTGTTTCCATTTTCATTCCAAACTAGTTGTGAATGTTTTTCCATTTCATTCCAAACAAGTTGTGAATGTTTCCATTTCATTCCAAACTAGTTGTGAATGTTTCCATTTCATTCAACAGTAGTTGTGAATGTTTCCATTTCATTCCAAACAAGTTGTGAATGTTTCCATTTCATTCCAAACAAGTTGTGAATGTTTCCATTTCATTCCAAAAAGTAGTTTGTGAATGTTTCCATTTCATTCCAAACAAGTTGTGAATGTTTCCATTTCATTCCAAACTAGTTGTGAATGTTTCCATTTCATTCCAAACAAGTTGTGAATGTTTCCATTTCATTCCAAACTAGTTGTGAATGTTTCCATTCATTCCAAACAAGTTGTGAATGTTTCCATTCCAAACTATTCCAAATGTTTCCATTGTGAATCCAAACAAGTTGTGAATGTTTCATTCCAAACTAGTTGTGAATGTTTCCATTTCATTCCAAACTAGTTGTGAATGTTTCCATTTCATTCCAAACAAGTTGTGAATGTTTCCATTTCATTCCCAAACTAGTTGTGAATGTTTCCATTTCATTCCAAACTAGTTGTGAATGTTTTGTTTCATTTCATTCCAAACTAGTTGTGAATGTTTCCATTTCATTCCAAACTAGTTGTGAATGTTTTCCATTTCATTCCAAACAAGTTGTGAATGTTTCCATTTCATTCCAAAACAAGTTGTGAATGTTTCCATTTCATTCCAAACATTAGTTGTGAATGTTTCCATTTCATTCCAAACAAGTTGTGAATGTTTCCATTTCATTCCAAACTTGTTGTGAATGTTTCCATTTCATTCCAAACAAGTTGTGAATGTTTCCATTTCATTCCAAACTAGTTGTGAATGTTTCCATTTCATTCCAAAACTAGTTGTGAATGTTTCCATTTCATTCCAAACTAGTTGTGAATGTTTCCATTTCATTCCAAACAAGTTGTGAATGTTTCCATTTCATTCATGTTGTCCATTTTCCATTCATTTCACTACATGTTGTGAATGTTTCCATTTCATTCCAAACAAGTTGTGAATGTTTCCATTTCATTCCAAACAAGTTGTGAATGTTTCCATTTCATTTCCAAACTAGTTGTGAATGTTTCCATTTCATTCCAAACAAGTTGTGAATGTTTCCATTTCATTCCAAACAAGTTGTGAATGTTTCCATTTCATTCCAAACAAGTTGTGAATGTTTCCATTCATTCCAAACTAGTTGTGAATGTTTTCATTTCATTCCAAACAAGTTGTGAATGTTTCCATTTCATTCCAAACATGTTGTGAATGTTTCCATTTCATTCCAAACTAGTTGTGAATGTTTCCATTTCATTCCAAACAAGTTGTGAATGTTTCCATTTCATTCCCCATTCATTCCAAACAAGTTGTGAATGTTTCCATTTCATTCCAAACAAGTTGTGAATGTTTCCATTTCATTCCAAACTAGTTGTGAATGTTTCCATTTCATTCCAAACTAATTGTGAATGTTTCCATTTCATTCCAAACAAGTTGTGAATGTTTCCATTTCATTCCAAACAAGTTGTGAATGTTTCCATTTCATTCCAAACTAGTTGTGAATGTTTCCATTTCATTCCAAACAAGTTGTGAATGTTTCCATTTCATTCCAAACTAGTTGTGAATGTTTCCATTTCATTCCAAACAAGTTGTGAATGTTTCCATTTCATTCCAAACTAGTTGTGAATGTTTCCATTTCATTCCAAACTAGTTGTGAATGTTTCCATTTCATTCCAAACAAGTTGTGAATGTTTCCATTTCATTCCAAACAAGTTGTGAATGTTTCCATTTCATTCCAAACAAGTTGTGAATGTTTCCATTTCATTCCAAACTAGTTGTGAATGTTTCCATTTCATTCCAAACTAGTTGTGAATGTTTCCATTTCATTCCAAACAAGTTGTGAATGTTTCCATTTCATTCCAAACAAGTTGTGAATGTTTCCATTTCATTCCAAACAAGTTGTGAATGTTTCCATTTCATTCCATTCAAGTTGTGAATGTTTCCATTTCATTCCAAACTAGTTGTGAATGTTTCCATTTCATTCCAAACAAGTTGTGAATGTTTCCATTTCATTCCAAACAAGTTGTGAATGTTTCCATTTCATTCCAAACTTGTTGTGAATGTTTCCATTTCATTCCAAACAAGTTGTGAATGTTTCCATTTCATTCCAAACAAGTTGTGAATGTTTCCATTTCATTCCAAACAAGTCAATTTTCCAAACTAAGTTGTGAATGTTTCCATTTCATTCCAAACAAGTTGTGAATGTTTCCATTTCATTCCAAACTAGTTGTGAATGTTTCCATTTCATTCCAAACAAGTTGTGAATGTTTCCATTTCATTCCAAACTAGTTGTGAATGTTTCCATTTCATTCCAAACTAGTTGTGAATGTTTCCATTTCATTCCAAACAAGTTGTGAATGTTTCCATTTCATTCCAAACAAGTTGTGAATGTTTCCATTTCATTCCAAACTAGTTGTGAATGTTTCCATTTCATTCCAAACAAGTTGTGAATGTTTCCATTTCATTCCAAACAAGTTGTGAATGTTTCCATTTCATTCCAAACAAGTTGTGAATGTTTCCATTTCATTCCAAACAAGTTGTGAATGTTTCCATTTCATTCCAAAACTAGTTGTGAATGTTTCCATTTCATTCCAAACTAGTTGTGAATGTTTCCATTTCATTCCAAACTAGTTGTGAATGTTTCCATTTCATTCCAAACTAGTTGTGAATGTTTCCATTTCATTCCAAACAAGTTGTGAATGTTTCCATTTCATTCCAAACAAGTTGTGAATGTTTCCATTTCATTCCAAACTAGTTGTGAATGTTTCCATTTCATTCCAAACAAGTTGTGAATGTTTCCATTTCATTCCAAACTAGTTGTGAATGTTTCCATTTCATTCCAAACTAGTTGTGAATGTTTCCATTTCATTCCAAACTAGTTGTGAATGTTTCCATTTCATTCCAAACAAGTTGTGAATGTTTCCATTTCATTCCAAACTAGTTGTGAATGTTTCCATTTCATTCCAAACAAGTTGTGAATGTTTCCATTTCATTCAAAACTAGTTGTGAATGTTTCCATTTCATTCCAAACTAGTTGTGAATGTTTCCATTTCATTTTCCAAACAAGTTGTGAATGTTTCCATTTCATTCCAAACAAGTTGTGAATGTTTCCATTTCATTCCAAACTAGTTGTGAATGTTTCCATTTCATTCCAAACAAGTTGTGAATGTTTCCATTTCATTCCAAACTAGTTGTGAATGTTTCCATTTCATTCCAAACTAGTTGTGAATGTTTCCATTTCATTCCACACTAGTTGTGAATGTTTCCATTTCATTCCAAACTAGTTGTGAATGTTTCCATTTCATTCCAAACTAGTTGTGAATGTTTCCATTTCATTCCAAACAAGTTGTGAATGTTTCCATTTCATTCCAAACAAGTTGTGAATGTTTCCATTTCATTCCAAACAAGTTGTGAATGTTTCCATTTCATTCCAAACTAGTTGTGAATGTTTCCATTTCATTCCAAACTAGTTGTGAATGTTTCCATTTCATTCCAAACAAGTTGTGAATGTTTCCATTTCATTCCAAACTTGTTGTGAATGTTTCCATTTCATTCCAAACTAGTTGTGAATGTTTCCATTTCATTCCAAACTAGTTGTGAATGTTTCCATTTCATTCCAAACTAGTTGTGAATGTTTCCATTTCATTCCAAACTAGTTGTGAATGTTTCCATTTCATTCCAAACTAGTTGTGAATGTTTCCATTTCATTCCAAACTAGTTGTGAATGTTTCCATTTCATTCCAAACTAGTTGTGAATGTTTCCATTTCATTCCAAACAAGTTGTGAATGTTTCCATTTCATTCCAAACAAGTTGTGAATGTTTCCATTTCATTCCAAACAAGTTGTGAATGTTTCCATTTCATTCCAAACTTGTTGTGAATGTTTCCATTTCATTCCAAACTAGTTGTGAATGTTTCCATTTCATTCCAAACAAGTTGTGAATGTTTCCATTTCATTCCAAACTAGTTGTGAATGTTTCCATTTCATTCCAAACTAGTTGTGAATGTTTCCATTTCATTCCAAACAAGTTGTGAATGTTTCCATTTCATTCCAAACTAGTTGTGAATGTTTCCATTTCATTCCAAACTAGTTGTGAATGTTTCCATTTCATTCCAAACTTGTTGTGAATGTTTCCATTTCATTCCAAACTAGTTGTGAATGTTTCCATTTCATTCCAAACAAGTTGTGAATGTTTCCATTTCATTCCAAACAAGTTGTGAATGTTTCCATTTCATTCCAAACAAGTTGTGAATGTTTCCATTTCATTCCAAACTAGTTGTGAATGTTTCCATTTCATTCCAAACTAGTTGTGAATGTTTCCATTTTTTTCCAAACTAGTTGTGAATGTTTCCATTTCATTCCAAACTAGTTGTGAATGTTTCCATTTCATTCCAAACTAGTTGTGAATGTTTCCATTTCATTCCAAACTAGTTGTGAATGTTTCCATTTCATTCCAAACTAGTTGTGAATGTTTCCATTTCATTCCAAACTAGTTGTGAATGTTTCCATTTCATTCCAAACAAGTTGTGAATGTTTCCATTTCATTCCAAACTAGTTGTCAATGTTTCCATTTCATTCCAAACAAGTTGTGAATGTTTCCATTTCATTCCAAACAAGTTGTGAATGTTTCCATTTCATTCCAAACCAGTTGTGAATGTTTCCATTTCATTCCAAACATGTTGTGAATGTTTCCATTTCATTTCCAAACAAGTTGTGAAAACAAGTTGTGAATTTTTCCATTTCATTCCAAACAAGTTGTGAATGTTTCCATTTCATTCAAAACAAGTTGTGAATGTTTCCATTTCATTCCAAACAAGTTGTGAATGTTTCCATTTCATTCCAAACAAGTTGTGAATGTTTCCATTTCATTCCAAACTAGTTGTGAATTGTTTCCATTTCATTCCAAACTAGTTGTGAATGTTTCCATTTCATTCCAAACTAGTTGTGAATGTTTCCATTTCATTCCAAACAAGTTGTGAATGTTTCCATTTCATTCCAAACAAGTTGTGAATGTTTCCATTTCTATTCCAAACTAGTTGTGAATGTTTCCATTTCATTCCAAAAACAAGTTGTGAATGTTTCCATTTCCATTCCAAACAAGTTGTGAATGTTTTCATTTTTCATTCCAAACAAGTTGTGAATGTTTCCATTTCATTCCAAACAATGTTGTCCATTTTTCAATTTGAAACAAACAACTGTGAATGTTTCCATTTCATTCCAAACAAGTTGTGAATGTTTCCATTTCATTCCAAACTAGTTGTGAATTTTTCCATTTCATTCCAAACAAGTTGTGAATGTTTCCATTTCATTCCAAACAAGTTGTGAATGTTTCCATTCCAAACAAGTTGTGAATGTTTCCATTTCATTCCAAACAAGTTGTGAATGTTTCCATTTCATTCCAAACTAGTTGTGAACGTTTCCATTTCATTCCAAACAAGTTGTGAATGTTTCCATTTCATTCCAAACTAGTTGTGAATGTTTCCATTTCATTCCAAACAAGTTGTGAATGTTTCCATTTCATTCCAAACAAGTTGTGAATGTTTCCATTTCATTCCAAACAAGTTGTGAATGTTTCCATTTCATTCCAAACAAGTTGTGAATGTTTCCATTTCATTCCAAAACTAGTTTTGAATGTTTCCATTTCATTCCAAACTAGTTGTGAATGTTTCCATTTCATTCCAAACAAGTTGTGAATGTTTCCATTTCATTCCAAACTAGTTGTGAATGTTTCCATTTCATTCCAAACTAGTTGTGAAAGTTTCCATTTCATTCCAAACAAGTTTTTT
>SMDT01002517.1:0-31205 GCA_005392925.1 Aquilaria sinensis | reverse complement strand
TCCCTTGAGATCACCACTATGAAGGTGATGAGAACCGCTAGGTGTAACAACGCCACTGTACAAATCCTATCTTAAAGCTCTATTCTCAAAATAATAATCACTGGACTACTTCGAAACCCATTTGTTATTAGAGCCTGTTGTTCATCTTTTATTAAAAAACTGTATGATTAAGGAACTCTTGTTGATCTTTTGACCCAAATTCTCCCAAATATATTAAGAACTTCTACTCCTACACTCACTCCATTTTTCCAGTCCTTTACAGCATCTCTTAGACTTACTTTATGAATTCAAGTATCTCTCAAAGGAAGATAAGGTTCCTTCTTGACTGATTTCCCTCTCATCAATCCGTACAAGGCATTTGCAAAGCCTACTCACTCCCTTCACAAAGACTGATGAAGAGTTTGGTCCCTCCATCCTGCAAGTTTGTCAAAAAGTTTGTTCAAGCTACTAAGTTTGATCAACATATTTTTTCCTGCTACTTCCAAGGAATAATACGCCCCCTTGGGGATACTTTTCTCACTTTCCCACATCAATGGACAGCAGAAGGCGTACACACATCTTCATTTTGGTGCTATTCGACTTGCTCTCACCCCTACCATGGAAGAAAAGGTCTACCAGTTACTACTCATCTCTCTTCTTGAAACTAGATACAATAAGTACAAGCATGCTTGTATTGGTACTGTCAGGACTACCCTTAATGCTGGTACCATTGTTAATCACATTCTTCCCCAACTTTTGTATGGCTTTTCAAGATCCACACTCTTCTTTCAGCCTTAAAGATTCAGTTACAGATTGCTACTGGTGCAGAACAAGTCTCTTTCCACACTGGCATCCACCCTTCACTTACCAGATGGCATACCGAGTCCAGAATCATGCCTTGGATTTTCTCTATGCCAAATCATGAACAATGATGCATTGTATCTATCTATGGATACAACTCATGTTCCAAATGAGGACTTATATCCCTAGAGCAGATCCCGTAAGAAGAACTTCAACGGTTAATCCCTACCTCAAGGATTACAAGTTACAAGTCTCTTCACCAACAGACAAAACCAGGTCATTTTTTCCTTGATAGAGGAGAAGGCGAAACTAAAATATTCTTCCAAAAAAATAAATCCACCACAGACGCTGAAGTATTTTCAACACTAGTAGTTCTGTCTATGATCAAAGAAAAATGCAAAGAAGAAATCATCTCAAGAACTTCTCCGATAATGATATAAAGATGGTGATCCTCAAAGTTGGATTACTCAGGTGAATCTTCTGGCAAGTTTGACTATTATGTCTTATATTACTGCCAAAGAGGAATCACCACCATCTCCGCCTCCATCGGGGAAACCATTTGAACTTCCTTTTCCATCTCCGGAAGTTAAAATTGCTAACCATCCATATTATAAAAAGGCATTCAAGCAACTCAGGAAGGAACAACCTTCTCCTACTATTCCTAAAGTCCATATGTTTGAAATGAAGAAAGAAGATTTTCCTCGCCTAAAATTTGAGGATCCTTCTACTTCAATCAAATATCATTAGAAGGTTGCTCAACCAACAACTGTGGATTTTAATGGACATAAAAAAGATACTTCTGCAATTGAGCAGGTTCTCAACTGGCAATTTGAGAACATGTTGTCTCATAACAGAGCTCTCAGCAGAATTGAATACAATCAAGTCTGCCTGGAGCAGAAGATTGACCAAATGATCATTGATCCTTTGACCCAGTACCAACAAATGATTGATTATCTTTACAACAAGATCTTAAGCCTGATCTCTCAAAAGAAGAATTTCTTAGTCCAAGAATGGGAAATTATGCATCTCAAACAGCAACTCAAGTATTTGCAAGATAGCTAAAGGCTCAAGTTTCCAAACCCATATGCTCCACTGATTATATCCATTATTCTTCCAATCTCTTAACATAATATATTCAAATCCAGCTTCATTATTGCTACACCTACTTACCCAATTGACAATATATTTGTCACACTTTATTCTCTTTATAATAGACCACAACCCAGGCGCAAACCAAGGCATATATATACAGAATCATAACTCACACCTACATATTTAAAGCCTATTAGACCCAGTGCATCTCAGGACCAAAAACTGAAAGGCTTAATGCCTCTAGAATACCCAAAGCCACAGATTTCTAATCCTTCAATTAAAATCCATGAGCTAACACATGAGGCCTTGACTATTCAATCTAACCTCATTACTACCTTCCTCAACCACCAACTACAAGAAGCCCAACATTTTTCTAGTGCCTTTGCTACAATACAAGACTCCAGCTCGTCTGAAGAAGATGAAGATTTTGACCATGACTCTTTGTCATCATCTTTCTCTTCAGATTTACAAATTTATATGGCCCAAGATGCTCAAAGCCAACATACCCAACAGGCCCAACCAGCAGAATCTGGAATATCATAAGCATGCTCTGGTCCTATTCCATAGGAACCACAGGCTCCTTAAGCTCCTCTTCTACCTCAGGCTCCTCCTCAGCTTCCTTCGGCTATAGCTCCATAGCCACCATAGCCACCATAGCCATAACCCCATGTGGTAATGGAAGAAAACATTCTTTTATTGATATCATTCAACCATGGAATCCCATATCATCACCTATCATACTTTCAATTGATGGAATTCCACCGAGTCAATGGCATGACAAGTTTTTAGATATGCATGCCTGGTGCCAGCGCAGTTACAAAAAGATGGTGATACTAATGCAAAGGTTATTGTAGCCTTTATTGTTACGATGACAGGATTTATGAAGTAATGGTACTTACATCTTGGTCAATATCGGCAAGCCTAACTCGAGCAACTGCCAATAACAGATATATTCATACTTGTGCTTTACATAGAGTTTGTTGGAGATCAGCATTGCCTTATAGATGTTGCATGTGAAAGGTTCCTCAAGATGAAGTGTTGTTCTTACAACAAGAAGGATCTTAAGAAACACTTTGAAAAAATGATGAAGTAGTATTATCTCATCAATACTAGATATGAAAGTGATAATAACCTTAAATAGGTATATCTCAACTTAGTCCCAAAAACAATTGGTTAGGAAACTCTCAGAATTATCAAAAAAAGTGGAAAGTCCCTGAATGATTTTACGTTCGAGAGGCTTTATCAAACATTAATAGCAGTATTACAAAGGCTATACAACACCCATACTTTCTTCAAATAGTTCAACCAATCCCAAGGATTATTTGACAAAGCCTGTAAACAACCAGATTTCTCCATCAAGTACAATAGCAAAGTACATGTCATTGTGCTTCAAAGAAGAGACATCACAGATGGAAGATTTATTCCCCAGATAAACCTTGAAGATTCAGAAGAAAGAGAAAACGATTTTTCCGGTATAAGAGGAATACTTTGAAATTCAAACAATGTTTCATATGCCGCCAATGAGGTCATTTTGCTAAGAATTGTCCTCAGAAAAGTTCAAAATCCAAATCCAAGATGGTTCATACAATTACCCAAGTCACCAGAGCAGATTTCTCCAAAGATGATATGGAATCCATCTTTTCTAAGATAGATGAGGAATCATTTACACTTTTTGCTATTGAAGCATATTCTTCAAATATCGACACTGATCCAGAAACTGCTTCAATATACAAAATGCAAATTACTCCGCTCAATCCGTCCATTTTTGCTATTCAAGTCATCCTACAAGCGAAAGTCAACATCGTCATTAACAAATATGCAAAACCTAATCCAGTTATTGCATTATTTGACACTAGAGCTACAAATACAATCATTAACCCTGCACTTTTTCCGGAATCCATGTGGCTTCCTTGCAATAAAAGGTTTAAAGCTACAAATGGAGTTTTCTATGTCATTAAAGTTAGCAGACCTATTCAGATCTGTTTCTTTCCCAACAAGTACGTGCTTACTCTTGTCTATGGTTATGATCATAGTAGAGATATGATCCTTGGTTTTGATATTATCAAGCAATTGACAGTTCAACAATGGACTGACAAAGGTCTCAGACTTAACAAGTTTTTCCTTCCTTGGACTATAACTCTAAGGCTTTACTCGTGTGAAGGATAAACCTTGATAGACAATCAACTCTAGTCTGGAAGTGATCTAGTATTTGGTTCAATAATGAAAATAATTATTGACCAATCTTGTGCTAAATCACATGTAGAGTTTAAAGAGAAGCATTTTTTCCCACTATGGAAGAATTCAAAATTCTTCATTAATCTACCATTCAAGAAAAACGAAGATGTCAATCTAACAAAGGCTACCTATTCTGGTATGACCTATGAAGAAAATAGAATGGTGATCCAAGAGCTTTAGGATTTGAAGGCCCAAGGACTTATTGAGCTCACAACTTCATCATAGACTTACCAGGCCTTTTATGTCAACACACAATCTAAATAGATCAGAAAAAGCCTAGACTTGTTATTGACTATAAATCCCTCAATGAGTTTCTGGCTGATGTAAAGTTCCTTTTACCTCATAAAAATAACTTTTTTGCCAACTTGACCAAGGCCAAAATATTTTCAAAGTTTGACCTCAAGTCAGGATTTTGGCAGTTATCTATTAACCTTTCAAATAAGTTCAAAACCACATTTTGTATACCAGATTTCCATTACCAGTGGACAGTCTTACTCTTTGGCCTAAAAGCCACTCATTCCCTCTTCAAAAAAGCCATGATCCAAATATTTGAACCAATCCTACCCTCAACCCTTATTTTTATTGATGATATTTTGTTTTTTTTCCCCTTGTACAGGTTCACATTTGAAGTTACTTAATCAGTTTGCTCAAATCGTCAAAAATCATGGAGTCATGCTTTCTCAAAGAAAAATGAAGATTGGCCAGGCCTTTATTGAATTCTTTGGTGTCTAAATCACCAATAGTAAGTAGCATCCACAACCACATGTGGCCACCAAAATTCAAGATTTCTTAGAAGATAATCTCACACGGAAACAAGTTAAAAAAATTCTTGGTCCTATTCAATTACATCAGAGAATTCATACTAAAGATGACAACCATCTTAAAGCCTTTACACAGGTACCTAAAAAAAGACTCTCCCCTGGTCCTCCCTCCAACCGAATGCAGTTGTCAGACTTAAAAAAGTGGTCTAGACTCTTTCCACCTCTTAAGATTCCCAACAAAGGAAAAAGAATACTTCAAATGGATGCATCTAATGAATATTAGGGCACAGTCCTCCTTGAAGAACTTGACGGGGTTAGACACGTGTGCGGCTATAATAGCAGGCAGAGTTCAAGTAGTCAGAAAAAGCAAGACCACTCCACTTAAAAAGAGATTTTAGCCGTTAAACGTGGAATAGAAAAGTTCCAGTTCCATCTTATCGACCATCACTTTTTAGTGGAAATGGACATCTTAGCCTTCCCAAGATGCTAAACTTCAGCCAGAAGCAGCTACCCAATGCACAACTGCTTCATTGGCAACAGTGGTTTGTACGACTCTTACTTGACGTAAAGTATATAAAGGGTAAGCAAAATGCCCTAGTAGACATACTAAGCAGACCACCCAAGTCCTTCAAAAAACCTCCTAAACCTCCCAAACCAAAACACTAACATGGCTTCCTCTTCCTCCTATCCCCCTGTTTTCAATAAGGAAACCAACCTTGAATGTGATACAGAATGGTATGAACACCAGTCCTTCACGTTCAACCAGTGTCACAGAGTCTTCCATTACCATTGTTCTCTCATTGAAAAGTACGGATTTGAGAACTGCCCTATCAAACCTGTAGGGATTCATCCAAAATATCCTTTTGCTCACTTCTTCTCCATCTCATATGTTTTGCATTTTCCTCCTCTAGCACTGTGTTTCTCATGGTGTTTTTGTTTTATTCATACCATAGGAATTATATTTAATATTCCTCAACTCTATCAGCTTTTTACTTTCTCCAGAACCTTCCATGATGACTTTCAGTCATCTAAACTCCATACCTTCTTCACCTGGTTTGATTTTCTCTCACATTGGATCAAATTCTTGAAAAATCCTATAAAGCCCTAAATCCTTCTATTCTCCCTTCTCAAATTACACATCAGCTTAAAAATATTTGTCCTCAGAATTCCTCTCTTTGTATAGGACGGTTCATTTAATTTACCTTTTCTATCTTCCAATTACTTTTACTAAAAATTTTACTAGTTTAAAGTTTTACCAAGTCCTTTCTTTTACCACTACAAAGACCTTGACTCTGACCTTGCCTATGTCTTTTTGCAACGTCCTAATGAGTTTCGACAATTCCTGGAAAAGGTGTATCAATATAGCCATATGGTTTTCTCCATGGAAGTATGGCCCCATGACACTCCAAATTGGCCATCCTACCCTGTTGACTGTCAGGAGATGATCCACAAAGCACTTCAATGTTTTGATGATCATCAACGACTTCGGCAAGCTCAAGAGTCCAAAGAAAAAGCAAAAAAAAACTGTGAACTTAATAAGTTGCCCTGCTCCGACTCTAACTCCTCCAGAAATGACTATAAAAGAACCTCCATTGTCACAAGTTCGAAGAGAATTTCTCATGCCTGACTGTGATTGTGGATATGATTGCACCTATTGGCATCAGCTTAATGATCCTTATTTCTAAAGAGAACGACGAAACTCAGACATGACCCTATGTAGTTATAATTCTAAAGGCAAACATGTGAATCACCACCTCAGCAATTCTCCATGATTATCTGAGTTGTTCAAATGTCATCATCATGCCTGTCCTTGTCATCCGACAAAGCATAATGACCCTGTAATAATGCTTGCTTTTACTTTTCTTAGTGGCAAAATAAGTGGCCTGTCACTTTTCTGCTTTTATTGTGGTGTGTGACGTATGCTCTTAGGTCATCTTGTTTGTTTTTTGTCAGGCTTTTCCTCAAGCCCCTGGTCTATAAAAAGGGCACCTCATCTTAGTTTGTAATCATCCTTTCTTTAATCTTTTTCTTAATATATTTCTACATGTCTATCTCTCTCTCTCTCTCTTTATTTAAGTTCTTTCTGGTAAAAGGGTGAGGCAGAGGTTCTTAATCCTCCAACTTCTTCTGATATTCAGAGTTGCCACTTTGTGGATCCTCTCTGAATCAAGATCTTCAAGTTTATGATTATTAAGCTTGAAGACAAATGGTGACTTATGAGTTGCCACTCTGTGGAACCTCTCTTAAAGTCTTCATTTGCCTTCAATCCTAATTTTTATAAACATCAGCTTCGATCCCCGATGGTTTTGTCCAGATAGTTCAGTGATGTTTTTCAAAGGTTTTTCAGTTTCAGTTAAGTCTGAAAAGGTGTGGTTATATCCTGGAGAACGCATCTGTTAACCTGGTTGCTTGAGGCCTTGATTGAGATTTGAAAGAATGCTATGGCATAAGATTATTGTGTGTTTTCAAACTATATCATCTTCAGGAGTTGCTTGTAGCTTTCCAGTACCCGTTTTTCGGATATTCTTTTGGGTTTATATATATTAGGCTAGAAACTTGGCACCTTTCACTAGAGGCTTCCCTGACGTGGAAGGCAATGAGAACAACTAGGATGTAACAACGCCGTCGTAAAAATCTTATCTTAAAGCTCTGTTTTCAAAATAATAATCACAAGGCTACCTCGGAACCCATTGACAAAATCAACTATTGACAAGTTTAGTCCTTAGTTTTGCTCCTAACATCTATTTTAGTCCAAAGTATCACAGTGTTTTCAATTAAGCCCAAAATCCTCATAAATTTTCAATTGAGCCCACAAAAGTTAAGGTTTGTCAATTAAGCTCCAAATTTGGATTATTTTCGATGAAAGCCCAAAACTTCCTAAGAATCCCAATTAAAACAAAAAATTTCACAATTAAGCACAATTTTAACCCAAATTACCTGAATGACTCAAATTTGACACTAAAAATAAAAAAACAACCTAATTAAGACCTAAGCAAAATCAAAAGACTAAAAAAAAACCCAAAACCGCCCTTTTGGGACAAGAAACTGTCCTTAAACTCAATTTTAGATAAAAAGATCAAAATGCCTCTACAGACTAATTAGCCAAAATGAGTGTTTAAGGGATATTATGGAACTTACTGAAAATCAGGTCCAAATACTGCAGCTCTCGCAGCTTGAGTATTACAGGAGAAAGATCACTCCCAAAGCCTACCGAAGATCAAGCTTAATCACATGGCCGGTTTGGTTTCTGCACCGCACAAGCTCCCAGTGGCAGCAGTCTTCTTGTTCATCTTGCCAGGAAGAGATAAGTCCATAAAAATCAGTCAGGTTTTGCTTCAGGGCGAGCAAAGCCTTCCTCTCCTTCTTCAAGCAACAAAATTTCTTCGATTCACAGCTTCTGTTGTCCTTCAATTATTGCGAAAGACGGAGATTTTGCTGACTTGCTCTATGGCAATAAAGCAACCGCACTTTAACTTTTTCCCTTCGTTTGGAAGGAAAGCAATTCCCCCGTTTGGTTATATTATGGAAGGGAAAAGAGTAGATATTTTTTTATTATTACATTACCATTATACCCTCCTACATTCCGTAAGGTATAATATCTTCTGTCAAAATGTATAGCTTAAGTGGTCATGAGCTTGTATCACCACTCACTTTTCAAGTGTATGTTGGCGTTAAGCTGGGCATCTACGTACATGAACAGAAAGAGTCTATATAACGCTACGTATAAGATCTGATCTCTATTTACCTACTACGAACGAACCAATTGAAACATATGGTGGGTAGTGCGCTAGGCTAGCTACCTATATGTATTAAGTGGAATGAAATATGTAAAGTAAGCACATAAAAAAAGCAAGAATGTATCAAATGAAACTTGTCAGAAGAAAGTTTTAATTTGATGGCCCAGAATTCCCAAATACCAAATGCATAATCATTTGCTCTTCCAATTGAGCCCACAGTTGTTCCTCTATCATAGGAAGAGATCTACTTTATATACTCGGGGGTTGTATTGTGATTCTATTTTTCTTTTTAGTTCTCAAAAATAATATATATGGATTCAAACTACAAAGAGAACAAAAAAAACGTAAAGAAGAAATTAAAAATTTAAATACCTAGCATGGGCCTAGACTAACTATATACTCCCTCTGTCCCACATTCTTTGAAACAGTTGACTTTTGGCCATAGTTTGACTTGAATTTATTTATACCACCTATTGGTTGTTAGAAAAAAAGACCCACATTTAAAAATATATTTAGAAACTAGAGGTCTTTATTTAGCATTTATATAGAAATTTTTTTTATTTATATATTCATAAAATAAAAATAATAAAAATCATAGATTAATTGTTAAAAATGAGTGTGTTTCAAAGAATATGGGACGGATGGAGTATAAAAGAATATCATGTACATGGTGCCTGTGCACTTTGATGAATTCAGTTATTAGTAATATTTTGAGGTAAATTCTAGGGATATTATTAGATTAATTTTTAAGTACAAATATTTCTAAAATAGATAATTTGAAGCGTAATTTTGAGGTAATAAATATATTTTTTAATCTCATTTTGAGTATGATTCATTTTAATTTGAATCAAGTCCATTTAAATTTTACTACATTATATTTTTAAATTAGATAACATTGTCCTGATCCTTGTTTTTTTTTAATAAAAATATGATTTGATGATCATATTTCAACTATTTTATGAGGATTCTCATAGTAATTTGATTTCATCTTATCGGCCTCAATGCCACTTAAATCATTACCCGTTAAGCCTCCCACATTGGAAGAAATATGAAAGTGTACGAGCACAAATATGAAATTATAGCATTTTATATACTAAGGTTTAATATTTTTTATACTATTTAATTTTTCAGAATTTTTTTCCTTACTCAGCCTAAAAAATAAAATAAAAAATAATTATTATTATTATGAAAATATTTTAAAAGTAAATAATCTTCATGTATAAGATATAACTTAATTTTTTTTATCTCTACCAGTTACAACGTAAAACTTGACTCTAATTAGTTATGATGCAAAAAGAAAACTTTTGTCACAGTAATTTGAAGTGCTGAATTAAGTATCATGGATTTATTGAAAATTTCAGTGGCATAAAGAAAATATCATGGATTTTAAATCAGAATATGTTAGGATATGTTATTTTCCTTATGCCACTAAAATTTTCAATAAAATTAATATTGGGCAATTTATATATATATATATATATAATCATATCATTGTGGAAGAAATAATATCATAATATTTAATTCAAAATTCCTTTATAAGTTAAAAATTGTGGCTTCAACCACCATGTGCACCATCATATTGCATCAGAGGGTCACATGTATGTGCAGTTGACCATGTACAAAATATGCAGTTAATTTACTAAAAAGGAAAAAATACATCATGTGTTAGCTCCACGATCTCTCTCGTTATCTTATGGCATTGCTTTAGATGTATCTTACTATATATATATATATATATATATATATGTTTGACCTTTCCATAAACATCATTGCATTATTGGGTTACTTTAGCAACATCAAGAATTGCTTATTTAATTATTAAAACTTCATCTTGGCTGAGGAGAACCCATGAGCTCAGCAATATCGTCGAATGGATCACAATTCTCTAAGATAACCTCATTGGTAGAGATTAGGTGATGAATATTATCTATGATCTCTCTTTGTCCTTTTTGAAGCCCAAATTCTTGATGACATCTTATTTCTTTACCGGTGTTACTCTATTCAGGTGTAGCTTTATCATTTCCATATATTAGCACCAGCTTATCATAATTGGGTATTGGCTTTGTCATCCACTCTTGGGCTTGAGGTTTATCTCAAAAAAATTAACAAGTTAAATGGCCTCAATTAGTTGTTGCATTTTTTACAATTGACATAAACTACTAAACATCCTACTACAAAAATAATTTCTACCTTCAAATAGTTTTTCCTAAACTTCTGGTTTTGCACTCCAAAGCTTGGAAGTTGGATTCTAAGCCAAGCATTTATTTAAACACTAAACTACTGCAAGGCACGCATTTATTTAAACACTTAACTACTGCAAGCAAGGATCAAAACTCTTATTTGTTGTGCAAATGCTTAAAAACTTTGCTTTAATGAAATTCTTTGCATTATGAATTAGCTAAAAGTCTAAAACGCAATATAGATGATAACAACACTTCCTACAAAAAGGACTTTAAGTTGTCTTGGTGATAATGAACATCTATCTTCATATAGTTGTAAATTCAGTTTGTTGTTTGTTCTTCTATTAAGTAGTTGTTTCTTCTTCTACTAGCAATTATTTATTCTTTTATCAATTTTTTTTGTTGATTAGCAAAAGAAAATTTATTGATGAATCTATGTAAGTACAAGTGCAAAGATTTGTTGGCTAAAAGCTAATCAAGGAGCTCACCCTATCAAACATCAATTCAAAAAATACAAAATACTAAGAGCCAAATCATTCCAAACCAAAATAAGACTCTACCACAAATAACATAGGCCCCTCCTTTTTATGAGTGATGTAACCGATGCTTTTGTATAAGAGAGCCTATTAATTCTAGCAATACAATCAATACTTTTTTTTATCAATTATTGTTTATTCTTTAGATAAACTAGTTATTCTTTTTATCAGTATTTATTTATTCTTTTAATAGTAGTTGTTTATTATTTTACTAGTAATTGTTTGTTCTTTTATCAATTCATGTTTATTCTTTAGATAAACTGGCTATTTATTATTTTATTAGTAGTTATTTGTTCTTTTATTAGTGGTTATTTTTCATCTATTCCTGGTTATTATTTATATAAACTAGTTGTTTGTTGTTTTGCTAGTAGTTATTTATTTATTTATCAGCAGTTATTTGCTCTTTTATCAATTCTTATTTTTGTTTAGAAAAACTAACTCTCTATTCTTTTACTAGTAATTATTTGTTCTTTTATCAACAGTTGTTTACTCTTTTACTAGTGGCAATTTTTTTTTGTCAATTCGTTCTTTCTTTTTATATAAACTAGCTATATTTTTTTTACTAATATTTATTTATTCTTTTACCAGTAGTTACTTTTTCTTTTATAAGTATTTATTTATTTTTTTATCAGTATTTATTTATTTTTTATTAGTAGTTATTTATTGTTTTATCAATAGTTATTTATTCTCTTATTAGTATTTTTTTTCTCATGCAACTTCTTGTTCTTTTATTAATTCCTCATTGTTCTCTTATTACTAACTATTTTTTATTAGTATTTATTTATTCTTTTAGAAGAACTAGATATTCTTTTACCAATGTCTTTTTGTTCTTTTGGCTTAACTAACTATTTGTTCCTTCATTCGTTGACAATATTGAAACAAAAAAAAATGGAAAAAGAAGATAAATTTTAGAAAAAAACAATAATCAAGAATAAAGAATGAAATAAAAAAGAAACAAATATAAAAATAGGATGCTTCAGCCTTGAAAAACTAAAAAAAAAATAAGTAAAAAGGGAATAAAAAAGGAAAAAAATGAAAATGAAAAAAAGAAAGAAACAAAATGAAATGTGAAAAAGAAAAAGTGAACAAAAACAAAATGAAACAAAGAAAGAAGGGAAGAAAAAGAAAAATGGAAAAAGTAACAATGAAACATGCGAAGAATAAGGGAATTAAAAAGGAAAAAGAGAACGAGAGAGGAAGGGAGGGAGGAAGATCATGATGGGAGGAGGTAAAATAAAAATGAAATGTGGTAACTGACATTCGAACATGCACCGCCCTCCCTCGTCTAATTGCTTAATCTTTCTGCCAAGCACGGAATTACTATTACTACTATATTCTAAATGTGAACATTTGGATGAACAGTAACTCAATTTTTGGCTGGTTGAGCCCAATTGGTTTTGTTCATGGTTCAACACCTTTTTTTTTTCTAATTGCTTTCAACTTTTTTTTTTTTTTTGCTTTCTTTAGGGTGTGATTTGCACTTTTTTGAATTTTATCTCAATTCGTAAGATACTTCGCTTTCTGAGGGCCTATGTTGCAATTGTTTTTATTTTCGTCTGTTTTTTTCGGTTAAAACGCGATTTCATTCCCTAACTTTCTAATGTTTTCTTTTTCGGACCTGAATTACATCCCTGTTACATTTTAATCCCTGAATTTTATGACTATTTAATTAAATCTTCTATTTGTTCTCTTGACCCCCAATTTTTTTTTTGTTTTTTTTATGTACTATCTTTTAAAGTAAGACATTGGTGACCATAATTTTTTTTTATTTTTTTATTAAAATTTATTTATTTTTTAATTAAACCATTTTTTATCTTCACTAAGTCAATTGTTATATCCTTAATACCTAAATTTTTTTATTTTTTTTGTCTTGATCCTAACTTTTTTTTTATTGATTTTCTTTATTGTTGTTTTCTAAAATAGAGCTTTAATCATTATTTCTATCATTATTCTTTCATTATTGTTTCGAAGCACGTAATGTGTTTTGAGTCACACTGTTATTATTAAAATTTATTACAAAAAAAATATCCACTACAATGTGCAGGTCACTAAACATCTCTATTTGTTCTTTTGATCTCTAATTTTTTGTGATTTTTTTTAGTATCATCTAAAATAAAATATTGATAACTATGATTTGTTTCTCTTATATTTTTAGTAGTAGCATTTTTTACTCCAGCCTCCACCTAACAATGTGTGAATATTATATTGTTCAAAAATTACAAATGATGAAACTTAAAAACATATTTTTTTGTTATATCAGATCTATGTCTTTCCACAAATTTATGCGATGATCATATAAACCGCCGCAACCACGGCCTTCATGCACCTTGTATTAACAAAAGCTCGATAGAGTTGTCTTACTAGCCCAAGTGCATGGGTAAGCCTACTACATGCAACATTTGCGCTTGCCAATTACCTTTTAACCTTAATTGAACTCCAAAAGCACCGATGAAGTTTGCATCTTATCTTACCGACTCCCTATGGGCAAAATTATACTCTTCACATCATTAATACGCAATAATACCTGATATCTCGCAACTGTTCTTCTCTATAATGCAGCCCCGCTCGTTGCTTGCAAGTTGCAACTGATGTCACCCCTTCAACCCCTCGCCACCGATCTCACCTTGTCAGCCGCTCGCCGCACTGCCGATCTCACCAGCCAATTTTGCTCGTCGTGCTGCCAATCTCGCCCTATGTCATTACTGACGTTGCCGGCCACCTCGTCACGCTGCCGTTTCTGATGCACGACCATCCGTCCGACATCTCCATGCTCTGTCGGCCCTCTTGGAAGCTACTTGTGTCATCGCCATTGGAGCACAAGCCACGACCTTCCTCATTTCGCCATCCCATCGTTGAATCGGAGAAACGAGCTACGGCAATAACGAAACCAAATATGTTTTCAGATTTTTGGCGTTATATTCATTTTAGCCCTCAACTTTTCACCTTTTACCTAATTTTACCTCAACTTTATTTTCATGCTAAATTGTTTTTATTTAATAGGTACAAATGTAAAAAATAATGCGGAAGAAGTCTTAAAATTAGTTACAAACAAAACTAACATATCAGGAAATGTTATGGGATTTTTATTTATACCATTTTTCATATGTCTTGTATATATCCATCATTCCTTTATACATTGAGTTTTATAAATCTCAATTACAATTTTCATAATGTTATTTGTACATATGTCTCACATAATTTATACAAAATTTTCACGGAAAATATATATGTCAGTTTTTTGGTTTATACATACCTCTAACCTTATTTTTATGTCAAGTTCATATATATCTAACATCTACTTTGTGTATATCACTATTGTATTACTATTAATTGAATTTTTATCCTAATTTTTATTTCATTTATAAAACTATAAATCTTGTACAAAAAATTAAAAATATGTATAATATATCTATGATCTCATTTGTACATGCCTATCACAGGTTTCATACATATTCATCACTTGTTTCATATAATGAGCTTCATACTTATATATTATCTTATTTATATATATTTCTAGTTTTGGTAGGAATCAGGATTTGATGTGTTAATACATTTTTTTTATTGGAGGTTGAACCTATAATATATCTGTGATCTCATTTGTATACATGTCACACATTATTTGTACAGATTTCTCACATTCTCTGTACATCGAGTTTTAACATATATAATATTTAATCTGTATATATCTCCATTTTTTTTAAGACACAAGATTTGATGTGTTCACACTTGTTTTATGTTATAGATGATAACATTAGAATGTAAATATATATATAGACATAAGTGATATGGAGCTTATTTGACTTACCCTAAAAAAATTCTTTTGTCGTGTTTTGCTTTTTCAAGTACATAGTAGTGCAAGGAAGTGGAAGTTGGAAGTTTGGTCAACTCAACCAAAAGTAAGAAACTAAACTGATACCATAACAGGCCTAAAGCCTAACATCGGGGCTTGAATCAGGATAGACATCCATTTGGACCTAGTTCACTACAAATCCATTCCAACAGACAAACGCTTAGCCCAAAAAGGAATAAGAATCCTACATGGAAAAGAAATCCACCATCAATGAGACTTCCTAACACAAATGGATTGTATCCAGCTCTATAAAATGAGACCCCATGGCACCTTTAGGTTATGTTCTAAAACTCTATTCTCTATAGCTACTTTACCACTTACAAAGAATTAATTTTGCAATGAAGGTGTGGCACCCCCTTAGAGCCAACCCACTATCACCATGCCTCCATCGCATGCATGGTGATAGTGGAGACCAATTTGCTACAAATTTTCTCAAGTAGTTAGACATTACTTTTAAAGGCTTATTGGCCATGAATCCTCACTAAACCACTTTATAATTGGTTTAAAGTGGCCCTAAGATATTTTTGAATGTTTACGATGTGTAAAGTTTGCATTTTTGGAGTTAGAAACTACCTTCGCTTCTAAGAAGCTAAAAAAACATATGGCTTAAAACTTAGAACACTTTGAATTTTGAAGCTTGGTAGCATAAAGTTTTTACCCCTCAAGTGGATGTCTGGTATTAGGATTATAAAAATATCTCTTCTATATTTTAGTTTTCTCAATTTTTCCTTTCCATTACCATGTACACACTTCCAACTTTATTGCATTACTTTTATTTTTGTTTATGTGTGAGTAATCACTCAAACCCCAAATGGTATGGGTGACTTATGGATTGAATGGTTGAGGCTTGCTTTTAATCATGCCTATAAGATGTTGAGTGCCCAATTATATGCTTAATCTACTTGGTATATTTATTTTGATACCACAAACACGTACCATATAAGGTGTTTGAGGAAAGACTCACGAAAGCTTTCCATAAGCTTCACAATTAGGATAGGTTGAGGTGGTTTGCTTCAGATTAAAGAACTTCAATGAGCCACCTTGGTGGAAGAGGTTGGTGCATAATGTACTAGCATTTGATAAAAATCACAAGAATGTTCTTGGTACATATTGGGAGAATCTTCTAGACTAGAGACAGTTAGGATAGTACCCATAAGAACCATCACCTAGGATGCTATAAACATGTTGCTAGTTGCCCCATTCATGAAATAGTACCTTTTACCCTCATAAGTTGTTTTAATCCATTGCATTCTTTATGTTGAGTTGTTTACATTTGCTTTGTCATTAGGTTACTTTTCTTGTTCATGTTGGTAGTTCGAAGTTATTACCTTGATTGTTTTTCTTATGGATTGATTATCTTTATCTTATTGCCATTTCCCTCGCCTATCTTATTGATTGTATGCCTATACATAGTTATTTAGGAGCAAGTAAGATCCTTAGCATGGCACACATTAGTCTTCATTGAATCGGCCCCTACTTACCATGCTACAAGTGACACCTTTGCACTTGTGGTTTAGTTTTGAGGGTTTTAAAACTAATGGTTGTTGCATTGCATTACATACATCTATTTTGCACCTGTTAGGGACTACAGGGCCTTGGGACAATGGTGAAGGAAAAATAAAAGGCAAAAAGTCTAAATTATAGCAAAAGAGAAGAGCAAATTACCTTAAGTACAAATTTTTGTGAGAAATTGAATGATGGAGATGGGCATCGAAGTATAGGTAAATGGTAACGGTAATGACATATAGAGAACCGGGGGGAAAAAAGCATGAAAAGCAAGAAGATTTTGGAGAGTTTTGATAAGCACATATTTAGCTATGTTTTCTATAGGTTTTTCCATTGTATTTGCTTGTATTTTGATGTATTTTTGTTAGGATATAGTGCTTAATTGGTTCATATTTTGTTTTCAAGTCATATTTTACCTTTATGTGAGTTAGAAAGGATTTTAGTGAAGTTTTAAAGCTTAACTATAAGATGTTGGCAAAGTTTTAAAGCTTACACACCCATGTAGTGTTGTACATGCCCATGTTCCAAACAATATTGAATTAAATGAGATTCTAAAGTTTAGAGGAATAACACAGCCATGTTTCAACCCATGTTTGTCTTAATTTTTAGGGTTTTCAAGTTAAATCAAAAAAGGAAAAAAAAATAGATAAACAGAAGGAAGCAAAAAATACATAGAAAAAAAAAAGGTTTTTCATGGAGGAAGGTTGCCAAAGGCAATTCTGATAATCAACATTGTTTTATGAGCACTGGATCAAAAATTTCTTGGAGAAGAAAAAGTTCAGCTATGAATTATTATTTTCTTAGTTTTCTTTTGATTATTTTGTGTTTATTTTACGGTATTATGAGATAAACTTTTCCTACTCATGCTTATAATAGATGAACCTAGGATGATTTTATGATTGTGATTATTTCTGGTTTAATATGATTATGTGTTTTTCTTGCAATTTATCTAATGTGCTGTGTTGCATTGATTAATAGTAGTCGGCCTATTAATTCAATGTGGGATGATGAATATGCGTCAGGTAGTATCGGGTATGTTTGTTGTGGATCTCATTGGATAAAAGGGATAATATCATAACTGAGAGTAATATGTGTGATATAATACCTCCAGACTATGGTGAAACCTAGCAGTGGGTCGCAGGACATTAATGCATTCTTAGAAAGTGCGGTAAGCCTAAACACCTTATTGGTGACTTAGGAATAGGGTTAGTATAATGGAATAATATGGAGTTAATCTAAATTATGTAGTACTCCACGGTCCAAGTTAATCACAATCCTATTAAACCAAAATAAAAGCAACACAAGGATAGTTATAGGGGATTCAATTATAAGTATGAGGCCTTTATTCATTGATTGTCTTTTTTCTCTACCGTCATTTGTTAGTTAGTAGGTTGTTTTACTACATTAGCTTAATTTAGTTGGTCATAGTAATAGTTAAACGATTTCTCTTAATTAGTGGTTAGATAATAGGGAGATATTAAGTATGGTAAACAACCTCCATTCTTAGGAAAAATAATTTTGGTACTTGCCATCACTGTACTTTGATGATAGATATACTTACCTATAAGTTTACATGTTTGTTGAAGAATACAGAGATTTGACGCATCCACACTATTACTGGTGTAGTGGAAAAGGTTTCTTGTAAACCACGAACATTCTAAGTTTTTTGTGTCATTACCGAGGAACATTGTTAAGTTTGCTACTTGGAAAGTTGATCTTTATTAATCTAGCCATTTATTTTATTACAGTATTTTTCTTTGAATTTTTAGTTATTTTTAGTTTATTGATTTTTTCTTCTTTTCTTGTAGGATTATTGGTGTACGACTTGTAGTCATCCCGGTGAAGTTGTTGAAGTGGATCCGAAAATCGAGTGAACCTTAAGGAAACTCTTATATTTAAGAGGTCCTAAGTCACAGCCAACATATTCTAAGTCAGAGCAACAAGGAGAAAATCAAGACCAATTAATTATGGAGGACCGTAATTAAGCGAGGACTATGTCGAAATATGCTAAACCTTATCTAAAAGGAACAGAATCAAGTATTGTCAGACCTCTTATCAATGCCAACAATTTTGAGTTCAAACCGAATATTATTCAGATGATGTAGAATTGTGTTCAGTTTGATGGCTTGGCAGATTAGAATCTTAACGCTTACATTACTAGTTTCTTGAAGATATGTGGTACATTCAGAATTAATGAAGCTTGTGAGGATAACATTCAATTGAGGCTATTCCCATTCTCATTGAGAGGAAGACCAAAGCAATGGTTGACTTCACTTCCAAGAGGTTCTATTGCCACTTGGAACACTTTTGCTAAATAATTTTAATTGAAGTATTTTCCTCCAATCAAGACTGTGAAGTTCCGTAATGATATCTCTGCTTTCAATTAAATGGATTCGAAGACATTATATGAAGCTTGAGAAATGTTCAAAGACTTATTAAGAAGGTGGCCACATCATGGATTACCTACATGGATGCAGGTGTAAATATTTTATAACAGTCTAAGTTAGGCTTCCAAGCAGATGATTGATGCAGAGCTAGTTGTACTTTGAATAGCAAGATGTTTGGAGCAATTCAGGAGTTTATTGAAGAGATAGCAATGAACAATTATCAATGACAATCATTATCAGGGATTAAGCTTAATCGAGCGGTTGTGATTCAGAATTTCGATGCTTATTCAATATTAGCAAACCAAGTTGAAAAGCTGACAAGAGAATTTAGAAATTTTTCGGCTAATCAGAAACAAGATGCGTTACAATGTGAAGTTTATGAATATGTTCATTCGAGTAAGGACTATCAGATGTCAAATTGGTTGAGCAAAACCAAGCAAGTGGAGTTTGTTGGAAATCCACCACTACTAAAAAAGCATGATTTTCCAATAGTTTTATTACCAATGGCTAAGCCGTTGGTAATTGCCAATGTGTAGGACCGTTGGTAAAAATTTCCAACGTGCACGCGTTGGTGAAAAATGTCTGTATTTTTTGTGTTTTTAGCCGTTGGTAATTGCCAACGTGTAGGACCGTTGGTAAAAATTTCCAACGTGCACACGTTGGTGAAAAAATGTCTGTATTTTTTGTGTTTTTACCAACGGCTATGGCCGTTGGTACTTTTCCAACTATTACGCGTTGGTAGATTATGGCTTGCAATTGGGCCTGTTTTAATGGGCTCGGTTACCAACAGCTAGGCCGTTGGTAAATATTAAAGTTAAACGATGTGTTTAAATTAAAAAGTTACCAACGGCTAGCCGTTGGTAATTGGTTTTTAAAACCCATCTTCTTCCTTCTTCTGCTTCAGTCGCGAAGTTGCTGAGCGTTCGTCCGTTTCTCGTGCTGCCGCCGGACGGAGGTCAATTTTCATCGATTGAGCTCATTCGCCGGCCGATTTGCATCGTTCTTCTCCCCATTTTGTAGATCTACTAGTAATTACTCTGGTTGGAGAGTATTTTTGCTGTTATTTTTTTATTTGAAGTAAATAGAACAAATATTGTATTTCTTGAGTTATTTTGCTTCGATTTTGCAGTTTAAACTCCTCTCTTTGGTTCCACATCTGGGCATTGTTGCTCTCTTTCTACTTTTCAAGTGTGCCAACTCTTTTTTCAAACTCTTTCTGGTAGTGATAATGCTGTTGCTTTGTTCTTTCTTTCATTTGCTTTCTTTTTTTTCTGATTTTTTAGTTTTCATGTTTCTTGTTGATGTGTGGTGCTTCCAAAGTTCCAATGAAATACAATTCCATTATAACCAACAAGTCCATTATAACCAACTGTTGGATTTTGTGATTGAAAATGGAAGAGGTTTTCTATTTCAAGGACTTTGGTTAGAAGTTTCTCAAGTTCAATTCAAGTCCCTTTCTTATGTGCTACAGTGGGAGTGGTTAACAAGTTTCACCATTTCTCTAGTTATGCTGCTTCAAAGCTCCATCAGATTCATCTTCCATCTTATGTTCTGCCCAATATGTCCAATTTTGATTTGGGGAAAAAGGTATTTTCACTTACCTTAAGAATGGATCTTGCAGGCCATTGAAAAGTCTCCTCCAGCAAAACATGTTGATTCAGATAATTTCTCACCAGAAATTGATGATAGCTTTCTAGAAGATTTCTCAGATTTTGATAGTCTTTCAGAAACTAAGGTAGTTGTCTTTTTACTTGAGAGAACTTTTTGTCTTTCTTGGCTATATATTTGATGTTTAATATCTGATTGCATTCTCGTGGTTTCGTGAATGAAAATAGTATTTCTCTTATTTGGTTTGCATATTTAGGTGTATGCAAGGCAGTGGTATTGATGGCGTATACAATATGGATGTGAATTAAGATTGCATAGGTTAACATTTTACTGTGATGATGGCCACACTATTTAGCTTCTGTATGTAATCACTCTGTAGGATATTGAAAATCCTGGTTCTAATGAAAGGAGCTGATTGTTGGTTCTTAAAAAGAAGGGATACACAGAAGATGAAGCTTCAATTGCTATACAGAGATGTGGTAGGAATTATCATTTTCTATTGACTTTTTTTTGGCATGATAAGTTTATTGTGTTTCAGCTTAGCCAAAAAATTACAAAGAAAAATCAAAATCTGTATCAACATGAATTTATGCTCTGTATAGTTTGTTCCTAAAACAAACCGTGTGTTATTAATAATAGCTTCCTTTCTTCTTTTTAATTATAATGGCATAATAAGTGCAATCTGGAATTGTTTGTCTTTGGGGATGTCATAATTGTTTTGGCTTGCCATATATACATTTGATTGAACAAAAATTTAGCATTTTTATAGCAAGGAAAAAGAACAAAGGAAACTGTGGATCATACCAATAACTTTTCAGCTTTAGTGGGGGATTTGCTTTTGCTTCAATACACAAAAAATAATTGAGAGGACTTTTTTTTTCTAAGCAAGGACTTTATTATCCAACATGAGATTAGGGAAAAAGAAAGAAACTGTTAAAGTGATAAGTATTACATAAGCATAATCAACTGGTATTCTTTTTAACAACCTAAAGTAAGTTTGTATCTTTGTCACAGTATGTTGACTGATAGACCTCGTCCTGTCTCTTCTTATTCAGTCCCAAATTTTCCATCTGTTATTACCATGCTTATGCATGCATAATTGCAGGCCCAGATTCCTCAATTGCAGAGTTGACAGATTTCATATGTGCTACTCAAATGTCTAAAGCAACAGATGCACTTTTGCCCCCTGAAGAGAAGGTACTCCAATTTTGTTTTCCAACGTTTAGATGAGTTGTCAGTTTGTGCAAGTTATGATGATTTTTTATTTTGCAACTAATTATTGATCTTATTTTCCTATAAATTTATTTATATAACTTCTAATGGGGTCTTCTTATTGCCCTTCATTTTTACAGCCCAAGTTGAAGACCTTATCCAATGACTATCATAAAAACAAGAAGAGACGAACATTGCATTATAACCAGATAAAACAAGAGAGGATGCTAATGAATGGTGATGATGATGTTCTTCACCTTCCAAATCCCATGATTGGGTTTGGTGTCCCTTAAGATCCGGATCTTATAACCCACAAAACCCTTCCTGAAGGTGCTCCGCTTGAGCCTGATGAAGTGGAAATGCTTTTGGGTTTTCCTAGAAATCATACAAGAGGAGGAGGAATCAGTAGAACGAACAGATACAAATCTCTTGGCAACTCATTCCAGGTAGAACACTTGTTTTCAGCACATGTTGGTATTCTCTTTCTAATGATTAATTAACACATTAAACTGCTACACTTCTGCTTCAGGTGGATACAGTGGCATATCATCTGTCCGTTTTAAGGGACATTTTTCCTAGAGGTATTAATATCCTTTCTTTATTTTCGGGCATTGGTGAAGCGAAAGTTGCTTTGCATAGACTTGGTACAACAATGAAAAATGTAGTGTCAGTAAAGATCTCTGAGGTTAATAGAAATATTATTAGAAGTTGGTGGGAGCAAACAAACCAAAAAGGGAATCTGATTGAAATAGACGATGTACAACAGTTAAATGGTGATCGGTTGGAGCAACTAATGAGTGCTTTTGGTGGATTTGACCTTGTTGTTGGTGGGAGTCCCTGTAACAACCTTGCGGGCAGCAATAGAGTTCATCGAACTGGACTTGTGGGTAAAGAATCTTCCCTATTTTTTGACTACTGTCGCATATTAGATCTAGTTAGGTGTATGATGGGAAGGGGGTGACAGCTCAATGTGAAGAAGTCTCAATTTAGACTGAGAAATTGATCTTCTTTCATTGTCCTGATTTGTTCAATAAAGCATGTTGCATTTTGTTGATACTCTGGAATTTCGTAAATTTTCTGAAGTAAAACCACAGTAATATGCTGGTATAAGATTGGAAATTACCTTTCTGCTCGTTCCCTCTGGAAATCCTTTAGCATTGCCTTTTTCTTGGTACGGCTTTATGCTTGCATGTAAATTTGCTTTGCTTTGCTGTCTGCAATGTCGAATTAAAAGCTACTACTCTTCAGGATGAGAAAGGTCAGCTCGGAGGTTGTTAAGTTAAAAGAATTTCTGTTTGAAAGATGTAGAATGAGGCTTTTGATTTAAGTCGTGTGATTGACCACAGTTTTAGGCTGTATTTGGTAGGAGATATGGAAACATAAAAGAAGGGCAGGAAACAAAAAAGCATTGGAAACAAAGAAACATTCTCTAATTGTTCATCTAAACTATATTTTAATATATTTTTAAACACAATCATTAGATTAAGTATGGTTTTTCTTTGTCTTTTTTATGACCCCTAGCAAACAGAACCGAGTCAGGGTTTTTTTTTTTCTTTTAAGTTGCCTTGGTCAAATATAATTGGCCTGTGGAATGACTGATATGTTAGGGCGTAGATGTTTTAGATGCTTTATAAGAGTGCTTATGTGTCGTTGTTATTAGTAAGATATCTTTCTCGTTTACATATGCATATGCTTGTAGTTTATTAGAACAGGATGCCCGATGGCTTCATAAACCAAAAACAAAAACTGGTGAATTCGAATGAATATGGTTCAGCGCCAAAAATAATTATCGTCACTATTTGAAATTGAGTTGGATTTATATTTTTTATGTTAATTATTATTAAAATTTTAACATTTTTTTTAAAGAATGTAAGATTCTACACTAATATTCGCATGTAAATTTATGTATTTTTATAACATTTATTAAATACATGTTTACAAAGTCTCACAAATCCAAAGAATTTAAAGGTGACAATAAATTATGTAACCGAAAGGAGTATACAACTCTTTCATTCCAAAGATAAGTAAGAAATGTTGATGATTTGTTAATGTTGAAAATTTCAGCAAAATCTAACGTAGGACATCAAATTGACAAATTGTAGCTCTTTTTATGCCGAGATAATGAGCAGTGTGTCATACCGGGCCGCCGAATTCCAGGTGCCATCCCACCTATCAACATCACATAGACGCCGCAATTACCGACTTTCACGCACGTTGGTAATTACCAACCCCCTTACCAACTGCTATACGTTGGTAATTACCAACATAGTCTCCTACCAACTGCCGTGCAGTAGGTAATTACCAACGCGTAAAGCAGTTGGTAAATTACCAATTGCCATGCGCGTTGGTAATTACCAACTGCCATGACAGTTGATAATTACCAACTGTCGTGCGCGTTGGTAATTACCAACTGCCATGACAGTTGATGGTTACCAACTGCCATGCGCGTTGGTAACTACAAGTACGCGTTGGAAACCAACCCCGGTTCTTGACCGTTGGTAATTACCAACTTGCATTTTACCAACGTCTACGCGTTGGAATTTACCAACGTGTTATTTTTTACGCGTTGGTAAAAAAAATTTCCAACGAATCGAATACCAACGTGCGTTTACCAACGACTGGCAGTTAGTGCATTCAGTTTACCAACTGCTGCGCGTTGGTAATTGGCAGTTGGTAAACTCGAGAATTTTAGTAGTGCACCAAGGCCATAGAATAATCCTTATAGTAATACAAGTAATTTGGGTATCCAAACTTCTCTTAGAGTAATCAAAGATAACAACCGCTTGGTTTCCATCCTCGACTGCAACAAGAAAGGAGGCTGACTATTAAGGAATTAATTTCCAAGTTTATACAACAATCTAATGCTAGGATCAATGTGATGGAATTAGAATTGTAGAATATGAGAGCTAGCCACGTTCAACACCCATGTGCATAAAAAGAGGTCCCATTGCCATCCCAGGTACGTACAAACAATGACCGTACTTTTTGTAGCTATTTTGTTTGTTGTTCGGGTAGCCAACTTGACCTTTAGAGGATTTTCTCTAGGGACACCCTCTAGGGCTTTGATATTATCTTTGATCACAAATTCACAAGTCATAATTCACTCAGATCGATCAATCGAAGGTCTGGTTTGGCCACTTCCATTGATAATTTGGCTATTAGAAAGTTTTAGTAAAATCTTATGATTCAAATTAATTTTAAGATTTACGATTCATGAAAAATAAGAAATTGATTTTACATAGAATCCTGATTTGGTAACGTTGTTTTTACCCACCACAAGACAAGTACTCCATCTATATCAGAGCTATAGGAAATAATATAATCCTTTGTCCATAATGGATTAAGCATTTCTCTAAGTACGAAGATTAAAGCATCTATAATTTATGTTATTCTTATCCCTAAAACTAAAATTGAAAAAAAGTCATTTTTTAGTTTTACATAATGAGAGCTTAAGTGATGATTGAAAAAAGAAAATGTTTCTTTTTTAGTTTTGGGTTGTAAGAGCTTAACAAAATAAATTGAATATTAAAAACTTTCGAAAAAAGAAGACGATTCAAATTTTTAGGATGACCCAAAAATGAATGTTGTTCATCTTTTTTGTGTTCCTTTCTTAAGATGGTCATAGTTTATTTGTCCTGTCTCACACGTGAGCGCACAAGAATTTTCCACATTGAAATCAATCTGAATTACAATTACTAAAGCTACAAAAGCTTTTGTTTCTTGTATGCACTAGACCTGAGACTTCAATCGAAAATTAATAGAGTAACCTGTTACGATTTGGGAAGAGATTATTATATCCTACTTGTCAGATATTTTGTAATGGTCATGTAGAAAACTAGTATTTCGATGCGTGCAACAAGATGTGAAGATTTTTTCCCCAAAAAATGTATACATGACTAACATTAACCAGGATATTGTGGTACGATGTGCATTAGGCATGGCCGCATGGGGTTTTCAAACTAAGATCGCACACAACCACATACCTAGAAATACAATAAAGTAAACACGGCCTAAGAGTCCTAGGTTCCTGCTGGACATCCGAGCATAAACAGGCAATACAGGACCATTGGCTCTAATACGCCATGTAAAATGTTGAAAAATAATACTCCCTCCGTCTCATAAAGGTTGGCCTTCTTTCCATTTTTGGATGTCTCAAAAAAGATGACCTCTTTCTTTTTAAAGCAAACTTCCACCCACTACTTTCCTAAACTACCCTCAACAATTGCATATGCCATCCGCCTTTTTTATTCAACTTTTTGACTACGGTACAATAAAGCTGATTCATCTGTCCCTATCTCGGTGTCCCCGTCCCTATCCCACACGCTAACGTTATTATTGTGCCAGCTTTCTTAACTTCAAGTTAATCTTTGCTCTTAAACGGGAACTGGGAAAAACAGGCAGGAATCAGAACTTCAAGCTTTGAAAAAGTGGGTTGCTTTTCTTTTCCCACTTCTCACTCAGCCCCTCTGCTTGCTCTGCTCTGCTCAGTCAGTGGAGCTAGCAACAGCAACAATGTCCTCCTTCCTTCCTCTGCTCCTCCCTCCCTCATGTCTCTCATCTTCATCCTATATATCTCCGCCGCCGGCTCCTCCACCTCGCGGCGGGCTAAAATCGCCCAAGGCTACCGTCTCATCTCCATCGAAGAGCTCCCAGATGGCGGCTTCCTCGGTCCCCTCCAAGGCAAGAACAAGAACAACATTTACGGTCCCGACATCCCCCTCTTGCAGCTCTTCGTCAAGTGAGTTTTTATTGGCTCCCCTTTTCAGCTCCGACAAATTATATTTATACACATCATTTCATTGTTGGTGACTTCCGTTCCGTTCGGTTTTACAAGCATGAGACGGAGGATCGCTTGAGGGTTCACATCACCGATGCCCAGAAGCAATGATGGGAGGTTCCGTATAATTTTCTCCCGAGAGAGAAACCCCCGGCGTCGAAGCAAGCCGTCGGAGGATTACCCAAGAGTCCAATTAAGGCTTCGGATATTTCCGAGTCGGAATTCATCTTCAGCTACAAAACCAACCCGTTCGGGTTTGCAGTAAAACGGAAGTCTAACGGCCAAACCCTCTTCAACCCCAGCGCCGGCAGCTCCGACCTGTTCGGGCAAATGGTGTTCAAGGACCAATACCTAGAGATCTCGACGAGCCTGCCCAATACCCAGAGATCTCCAAGGACCAATACCCTCTTCAACGTTCCGCATGCTTAATTGGTCGTGCTGCTAAAGTTCCGCCGAACGTCAAACGGTCAAATGAGAATTAAGTCAAACGGATCCCGTCTGTTTTTCCCAATTTCTGTTTAAGAGCAAGATTAAGTTGAAGTTAAGACAGGTGGCATAATAATAGCGTGTGAGACAGGGACGAGACACGGAGACTGGGTACAGACGAATTGGCTTCACAGTACAATAGGGCTTTCTTCGTTAATTTTGAGAATGAGACCAAGACCAAAGACTTATAGACCATTTCTTTCAACTTTTCGACAACAGTACACTCTGTCTTCGGCTTTTAAGTTTTCCACTGCCGGAATAAGGAAGTTGCGACCTTCGAAATTGGCTGCCGAGATCAAGCAAGCCGCCGACCTGTTGTCCGAGATCGAGAAAGTTGCCTACGATGTTGAAGATGTCTTCGGCTCTATTGTCCTCAAATTCCTATCAGGCTTTCTGGCATTATCCAAAAATGGATCATAGAAAGTTCTTATCGGAACCGGTAATGAGAGTATTAAAATTATTCTTAATTGTTCTGTGTTTTTTTTTTTCAGTTTTAGTTTGATATTTTCTCGTGATTATGCCAATCGTCTCTTATGCCACCTTTTATGACCTATGTGATGCTAGTCTGTTGGTGAAATTTTTTGAAGGGAGGAAGGATCTTGTGATGGATCTTGTGAAGGAGATGCTCTATTCTGATCCTAGAGATCAAATTTCTGCATTCGAAGTCTTAAGTAAGCAACATGTCTCTTAATGATTTCTCAATCATAGGACTTGTGTATTTACTGTCTGTAACACTCAATTTTATTTTGCTCAAGTATGCATAACTAATGACAGCCTCATCAACAGAAGCTTTGGCTCATTTTATTTAGCTACTTAAGTTGCATGAATAGTTTCTTAGGTCATCATTAATTGGAATGACTTTTCTTCTATATTTGCAATTCAGATCATCCATGGATGCAGGATGATGGAGATGCATCAAATAAGCCTATTGATGTTGCCGTATTAACTAGAATGAAGCAATTCAGGGCAACGAACAAACTCAAAAAGTTGCTTTGAAGGTGAGGATATCTAATCCTGTCTAGAATATATATTTGAATATCTAAAAGGAAAAAGAAAACCTCATAAAATAAAAGTCAGAATCCAAGATTTACTTTTCTCAACTTGTAGTAATTGTTAAAATTGTGTTCTTTCTTTTAGGTAATTGCTAAAAATTTATCTGATGAAGAAATCAAAGGTTTGAAAGTAATGTTCAAGTCTATGGACACAGATAACAGCGGAACTATCACCTTTGATGAGTTAAAAGCTGGCCTTCCAAAACTTGGTACAAAGCTTTCTAAGTCTGATGTGTGGCAATTGATGGAAACGGTAAATACCACTATGTTTTGTTCCTTGCTTTCTTTCTCTTATCACTTTTATGGAATGTTTTGTATGTTGTTGATCGCAACTTTCTTTTCCTTGTTCAACATCTTCACTGCTGATATATTTTGGTACCATGGTTTTGGTCTAATTTATCTGCATGGAGCCTATAGGAGTTATGACTGCTTTTTAGAGCAAAGTATTTAGAATGAAAAAGATTGCTGAATGGTTAAATAACATCAAACACTTGCTCATGATGTCAAATTTGCATTAGCAGGTTTGGCAAGTTGAATTTGTGAATGTGCATGTGGGTTTTATTGGGTATCGAACTATGATGCAGAGGACTTTTTAGCAATTTTTGTGGTAAATGTCTTTTTGATTGGATAAGACCACTATAGCTATATTGTCTTATGCCCATGTGTGCCATGCTTTGGCCTATTTTGACGCAAATTGATTTGCATTTTTAAATGCTACAAAAATCTCATGAATAGATTCATCATCTAAATGTAGCAAACTGAGTAACATTTGAACTGTTATTGCTATTTAAGCCACTTAAAAGAATCAGCTACATGTGTTGGGGTACTTGAAATTTTTATTGAGCTTGTGCAGCAGAGTAAAAGGTTTATTCCCAATAAAATGAAGTGAGGAGCATATCTAAGTGAACTTGCAAATTGAAATTATCACTAATATGATAAACATAGGATTAATATACAAGTTATACATACTGATATCTCATTGCAATACCTTTGCCCTACAAAAGTACAAAAGAAAACCATCTTCCTCCTATGGTGTGGCAATTCATTTTTATCCCATTAGTCAACATTTCTCCATCCAACAAAATGTAGGGAGCAGCCTCTATGGTGATTTATTCACACTTCAGTATGTCAAAACAGATCTCAAAAAGAGCTAAATTCGAACCCAAAAAAGATCTCATAAGTAGCATCATTGCTGCAAGAATACCTCTGCTGCTTCGATCACACCTAGTTCACAAGGAACTTGCTTAGGTAGATTGCCTTCCCTTTTGCAGCCTGTTTTTATTTTGATGAGGGATCTTATACTTATTACAACCATAAACTTTCAACACTTCCTTCATGCACATTTGTAAAGTAATGAACACATAATCTAATTTTTCAGCTGGATATTCATTAAATGATTTTTCCACAGCAAAGACCAATTCATCAATATCTCTTGGGGCCTCTTGATATTGAAGTGACTGTATAGCTTTAAAAAATCCCAAGTCTAGCACATTTAAGTCTGGACTGTTTGGAGGTTGTGAAACTAGTTGAATGTTTAGACCATTTGCAATCGCAGCTTCATATACTCCATGATCATTGACATCTACATGTGGTTTGGCATTATCTTGTTGGAGAAACATTGTCCTCATCAAAGAGGAGTTTGGCAAATTTTGTCGAATCGCAGGTAGGACTTTTTGAATCAAACATGATCTGATCACTTCTTTGGTGACTGATAAAATTGGTTTGGTCTCTAGAGTTCCAGCAGCTCTGTTTTTGCTATTCCTCTTCGCTGGTTCTTTATAAATGAAAGGAAATATTCCAATTTTACCTTAGAATTCTTGTCCTGTTGCAGGATCAAATCGAGGACGAGCAACCGCGGCCAAGAACATTACCTTGGTTATGAATCTTTTGCTCCTACACGTTCTCAGTGGCTCTTCCTTTTCAGGCAAGAGATAGTATTTCTCGGATTCCTTAGTCAGGTAAAACCACTTCTCATCGATATGAATAAAATCATACATATCAAGAAACATAGGACCCTGCAAAGAAGAAGCTCTGTTTATCATGGACAGACAAAATTGAACTCTTGCCTTCTTGTTTTGTTCTGAAAGATAAGGTTTTATGGCATTTGAGTGTCTCCTGATGAGTCCTCCTTTAATTCTTCGATGCAAAGTTGCACTTGAAATGTTAAGAGCATTTGCCATTGATCTAATATTTGTGCGTCTGCGCAGGGGAATTTCCACAACATGGCTGAGATCAAGTTCTTTCTGTTTTCTACCGACTTTCCCGACTTTTTTTGTTGATACGTCAATTGGAATGCCATTTTTAATACAGAGCCTCACAATTCTCCATAATCTTCTAATGGTACGTATAGAAACTAAAAATTCTAAAGCAGTTGCAGTTAGAAAACCACGCTTTATCTTCCCATTCTGACTTCTAGCCATTAAAAACTCACAAATGTATTATCTTTCTTAATTGCTCAGCTCTTTATGGACTCTTGATGGGTTTGGCGTATTCATTGGTAGAGAAGTTTCCATGGTTCAGATGAGAAGAATGAATACTGATGCATGCGATTTGGAGTCGCAAACAGAGAAAACAGGGGACCAATGCTTTTGTGAGGAATTTTGTTCAAAATGGACTTTTGTTTTTTAATAGAAATGTAAAGAATCCTTCACTTAATATACAACCGTTATTTTTGGCGCACATGTGCTTAATTTTTGTTGTTTGAGTTACCCGCCCAATTAAATTATAGGGTTTCACGTGTGTCTGATGATATGTTGGCGCCTTTTTAAGTCAAGTATCCATAATAGTTTACCACCTTTTGAAAAGTAGAAGAGGGTAGATTTGAAACTATGATACAAATGCCTACTTGCCTTAAAATTTGTGCATTTTGAAAGAGGCCATCTATTTAGAAACAGAGGGAGTAATAATAAAAATTTTCAATTTTTGCAATTAAGGCGGTAGAACGGAGGTGGAACAAGAGACTTGACAACCATGCAAATGTTAAACAACATCAAGAAACCAATTTTT
>SMDT01002516.1:0-31604 GCA_005392925.1 Aquilaria sinensis | reverse complement strand
CCACCATCGGTAAAATGACCTGACCAACTTCGGGAAGAGTAGACTCACCATCCACGGCAGGGCAAAACATCCTCCGAAGGGAATCCTCTATGTCGAGGGGCCTTCTGAGTAACTGGGGCGACCTTGGCTAGAAGCCTTCATATCCCAAAGAGGTCTCTTTCACCGAAGAGGTTTTGTGAACACGACAAAAATGGTTAAGGAGCCTCTGACACAAAGACCTCGTGCACGCCCTTGACACACAAGCCTCCGATGGCCCTGAATTCTGGCTAGAATGGCCTATGGCCAGCTGGAGATCGCCATCCCTGAAGGTACAGACTCCATCCGACCGAACACGTGTCATGATCTGAGCGGGCTGTGTCAAACGGATCTCTCCCAATGTTCTTCTATAAATACTTGGCAAAACAACCTTGGTAAGGGTAAGAAAGAGGATAAACTCTCAAGAGAACTATACTTTTTACTCTCCATTTAATACTCTTCACTTGCCAAATCCTAACTTGGGCGTCGGAGGCTCCTTCCCCGGAAACACACTCCGGGGACCTCTTAACCCCTGTTCTTTTGGCCGTTTCAGGCACTTTCACGCTGGAAGTATCTTCTATCAGCATCTCCTCACTAGAAGTTCCTGTCAGGCCTACCATGTTGTACAATGAAGATGCCACTGGCCATCACTTCGGGGGATAAGACCACACCTGGTGAAGAATTATTAGATATTGAAAAGGGTGATATTGAAAAAATAGAAACTGGGGATGTAGAACTAGTCCTTAGCCGAAGTGCCCAACTTAGGAAAAAACTGGCCAAAGGTGACAAGTAAAAACTTGTATCCCTTCTATTAATGAACAAATATCTATTTGCTTACTCACTAAAGGACATGCTTGTAATAAATCTAGGTATAATTCAACATAGTCTTAAGGTACACCTTGAGGCAAGGCCTGTTCGGCAGAAAAAGCATAGCCTCTCAGGACATAAGAACAATTTTATCAAAATCAAAGTCTAATAATTAATGGAAACAGGCATAATAAGGGAAGTAAAGTAACCTAATTGGCTTAGCAACGTCATTGTTGGCACGAAGGAAGGTAGCGACAAACACCGAATGTGCATCAACTTCTGAAATATGAACGACACTTGTCCAAACGACTCATATCCTCTACAATCAATAGATCAACTGGTAGACTCCACTGCCGAATATGGTCTACTTAGCTTCCTTGACGCTTTCAGTTGAAATGACCAAATTTGGATGAATATCAAAGACAAGGAAAAAACAACATTCATCACTGAATTTGGGACTTACTGGTATGTGAGAATGCCCTTTAGCCTCAAGGATGCAAGAGCCACATATCCGTGGATGATGAACAAGGTGTTCGACTACCCAATTAGGAGGAACATAGAAGCATACATTGATGATATGATTGTTAAAAGTAAAGTAACTAGTAGTCATATCACAGACTTATAGGAAGCCTTTCGGCAACTTTCGAAATTTGGAATCCGTCGTAACCCCGAGAAGTGCATGTTTCGGGTAATGGCGGGAAAATTCCTCAACTTTATGGTATCTAAAAGAAGTATAGATGCCAATCTAGAGATGGTTAAGGCCTTGCCTGGATTCCATACTCCTATAACTGCCAATGATGTGTAAAGGCTCACTGGGAGAATAACTGCCCTTAGCAGATTCATCTCTAGATATGGAGATAGATGTCAACCATTCTTTAAAGTGCTCACTAAACCTGCCAAAAATGAGGGCAACCTTGATTTTGTGGAACACCCTGGAATGAAGTTTGCCAAAGGCTTGGGATGAACTCAAAAACTACTCAACCCGCTTTCTGACACTTCAGCAACCTAGGGAGGAAGAACCTCTCATCCTCTACCTTGTAGTTATTGGGAAAATAGTAACTTCAGTACTAGTGAGGAAAGAAGGAGGAAAATAGTGGCCGGTATACTATGTCAGCAATTCTTTGCATGGTGCCAAAGTTAGGTACCGATTTCTGCAAAAAGCCATCTATGCCTTTGTTATGGCAAATATGAGACTTTAGTCATATTTCCAAGGACATTCTTGTTGGGTTTCGGGAGCCAAACAGCGCAGCGGAATTTAACCGAAACCCTCGAGGATCCAAGTGAAACTGGGTAAACCGGGTGTTCGAAAATTTTCATACCTAATTTTCGGTTGAGATATCTCACTCAACTGTAGAGTCGAATCACAAAACCTGAACAGTTGACGTGTTCAAGCTCTCTATGGAATCCACACGAGCTTCTCGGGATCACCACGCTTCCACCACGTCCCGACAGATGCGTTTCTCTTGCGCTTGCAGTGCTAGCTTGCGTCCTCCGAGGAATTGCAAGAGAAGAGTGCGACTATCCTTTTGGGAGGCTAGGGCAAGGAGACCTGCGAATTTCTCACTTAAAAGTTGTATTTATAGTGAGACTCAACTTCTAGGCCTAATAGGTTTCAAAGCCCTAATCCAATTAGGCTTTAATTTTGGGCTTAATAATGGCTCAACTATTGGGCCCATTATTAATATGAAATTATTGTGAAACCAAAACCCAAATAATTAGCCCATGCACTCTAATGATCCAAATAGCTCTATGTGTGCGACCCAATAGGCTCTTACCACGTTGGCAATGATCATAAATCACATTTATGATCATAAGCAATGAGTGGTGTCTAGCAACACATCATTGCTACCCAAGTGACAAGATTGTCGATGATTCGACTAAACCTTTATGATCATCACCGATATATGCCATTGTCCCTTTGTCCAAGATATCAAGACTAAGCACGAGACATGGAATGTGTCACTCTCGTATAGCTCAATCTTTGGTTTCTTGATTACCGAGTAGACCAACTTAAACTGATGACATTGATATCGTATATCAACTCATCCGAGCATGGCCATGCATTTTTCTAAGTCTTACTCTATCAAGGGGCCCGAAGATATCACTCCCGTTACATAGGAGGGACAAATCCCATCTTGATCATACAAATCCCTCCGCATGATATGTGACATACCCAATGACCTCCTTCAAGTTCACTCAGTTACGAGCAACAAAGGAAAGTATCAAAGTATGTGACTCACATGTAGGGAACCTTGATGATCTTAGGTCGAAGGACTACATATACCATGATCACTATGAGAATCACTTATGACACTCATATAACGATCCATGTAGTGTTCTCATGGTGGGTCGGTCCAGTACACAAGTTCTCCAACTTGTACCCATATGTAGACTACATATCTCATATTAGTCTCCACATATGCTAGTCATTATGTATTATTGCAACCCGCTCCACAATAATACTAGACCAGGGACGTTTAAGAATATCATTATTCTAGGGTTACAATTATGTTTGTTAAGTTACGCAGAAACAAAACAACAAACATAATTGCTGGATTAATGCCTTAATAAAATATCATGACTCAATGTGCAAAAAATACAATCATCTCATGATTGGCTTTTTGGGCACAACACTAACAATCTCCCACTTGCACTAAAAGCCAATCATCCATGTATCTAATACCGATGGACCTAGAATGGCTATCATGCTTTTGCTGCATAAGGGGCTTTGTCAGTGGATCAGCAATGTTGCTATCTGTCGAAGTCCTGCATATCCTTACATCACCCCTCTCGATGATCTCCCTGATGAGATGATAGCGTCGGAGTATGTGTTTGGATCGCTGGTGAGATCGAGGTTCCTTAGCCTGTGCGATTGCTCCATTGTTGTCACAATAGAGCTCTATCGGGTCGGCAATGCTTGGAACCACTCCAAGTTCAGTGATGAACTTCTTGATCCAAACTGCCTCCTTCGCAGCATCAGAGGCGGCAATGTACTCAGATTCTGTTGTAGAGTCAGCTACTGTCTCTTGCTTTGAACTCTTCCAGCTCACAGCACCACCACCAATACAAAACACATAACCAGATTGCGATCTAAAATCATCCTTATCGGATTGGAAGCTTGCATCGGTGTAACCCCTTACAATGAGCTCATCTTCACCTCCAAAGACCAAGAATGCATCCTTAGTCCTTCGTAAGTACTTAAGGATGTTCTTAACAGCTGTCCAATGACTCTCACCAGGGTTCGATTGGTACCTACTCGTCATGCTCAAAGCATATGAGACATCGGGACGAGTACATATCATGGCATACATGATAGATCCAATTGCTGAGGCATATGGAATCTTACTCATGCGCTCTCTCTCCTCAGTTGTACTCGGACACTGAGATCTAGAAAGAGTGATACCATGTGACATGGGCAAGAATCCTTTCTTGGAATCTTGCATGCTAAACCTCTTTAGCACCTTGTCAATATATGTACTTTGACTTAGGCCAAGAAGCTTTCTAGATCTATCTCTATAGATCCTGATGCCTAACACATAGGCTGCTTCACCCAAGTCCTTCATAGAGAAACATTTCCCTAGCCAAGTCTTCACAGACTGTAGCTCAGGAATGTCATTCCCGATGAGTAGTATGTCATCTACATACAACACCAAGAAGACAATAGCGCTCCCACTAACCTTCTTGTAGACACAAGGTTCATCTTCATTTTTGATAAAACCAAACTCTTTGATTGCATCATCAAAACGAAGATTCCAACTTCGAGAAGCTTGCTTCAGTCCATAAATGGACCTTTGCAACTTGCACACTTTATTGGCATTCTCAGGAGTGACAAAACCCTCAGGTTGTGTCATGTACACATCCTCAAGTAGCTTTCCATTTAGGAATGCAGTTTTGACATCCATTTGCCATATCTCATAATCATAGTGTGCAGCAATAGCAAACAAAATTTGGATGAATTTAAGCATAGCAACTGGTGAAAAAGTTTCATCATAGTCAATACCATGAATTTGCTTGAAACCTTTTGCAACCAATCGTTCCTTAACGGTAATCACATTACCATCCATGTCAGTTTTCTTCTTGAAAACCCATTTGCACCCTATTGGTTTTACCCCTTCAGGTGGGTCAACCAAAGTCCATACTTGGTTTTCATACATGGATTCCATCTCGGATTTCATGGCCACTAGCCACTTCTCAGAGTCAGGCCCTGACATAGCTTGTTGGTAGGTTGTGGGCTCATCCTGATCCATGAGCATCACATCACCAGTGTGAGTCACGAGAAATCCATATCTCTCAGGCTCACGCCGAATCCTACTAGACCTACGTGGGCTCTGTGCTACAGGAACAGACTCTTGAACCACAACATCTTGTGGTGTCTGTTCAGGTTCCATTTCAGGTTCGATGTCTCCTTGTTGTTCTTGAATTTCTTCAAGTTCTACTTTCCTCCCACTAGTTCCTTTAGAGGTAAACTCTTTCTCCAAAAAGACACCAGTTCGCGCAACAAACACTTTTTGCTCAGAAGGATTGTAGAAATAGTAACCCTTTGTTTCTTTGGGATACCCAACAAAAAGGCATTTTTGAGATTTGGGCCCTAGTTTGTCAGAGGATTGACGTTTCACATAAGCGTCACAGCCCCAAATCTTCATAAAAGACAAATTGGGATGCCTCCCACTCCATATCTCATATGGTGTCTTTTGAACCGATTTAGATGGAACTCGGTTTAGTGTAAAAGCGGCTGTCTCTAGAGCATGTCCCCAAAAGGAGTTTGGAAGGTCAGCTTGACTCATCATAGAGCGAACCATGTCTAACAGAGTTCGATTTCTCCTTTCAGATACACCATTCCATTGAGGTGTACCTGGTGGAGTGAGTTGTGATACTATACCACACTCCTTCAGATAGTCAAGGAATTCTCGATCCAAGTACTCTCCACCTCGATCTGATCGAAGCACTTTGATACTTTTCCCGAGTTGATTCTCTACTTCATTCTTGAATTCTTTGAACTTTTCAAAGGATTCTGACTTGTGTCTCATGAGATACACATAGCCATATCTGCTGAAGTCATCAGTGAAAGTAATGAAGTATTGGAAACCTCCTCTAGCTTGTGTAGACATAGGGCCACATACATCACTATGTATGAGTCCTAGTAAGTCATTAGCCCTTTCACTTTGCCCTGTGAATGGGGCTTTGGTCATCTTGCCCAACAAACATGACTCACATGTCTCATATGATTCAAAATCAAATGAGTCCAAGAGTCCATCCTTATGGAGCTTGGATATGCGGGTCTCATTTATATGGCCCAAGCGACAGTGCCAGAGATAGGTTGGGTTTGAATCATTTAATCTGACCTTCTTGGTATTCACATTATAGATTGGATCTTCGAGGTCTAGAACATACAACCCATTGCTAAGTTGAGCACTACCATAAAAGATTTCATTCAAATAAATAGAACAACATTTGTCCTTTATTATAAATGAAAAACCTTTCTTGTCCAAACAAGAAACAGAAATCAAATTTCTACTAATAGTAGGCACAAAGTAGCAGTTGTCTAATTCTAAAACTAATCCACTAGGTAAAGTGAGAACATAAGTCCCTACGGCTAAGGCAGCAACCCTTGCTCCATTTCCAACACGTAGGTCCACTTCACCTCGGGCCAATCTTCTACTTCTACTTAGATCCTGCACATTTGCACAAATGTGAGATCCACATCCAGTATCCAATACCCAAGATGAGGAAGTAGAAAAGTTAGCCTCTATAACAAAAATACCTGAAGTGGAAGTCTTACTTCCCTTTTCCTTAGCAAGTTCTTCAAGATAGAGCTTGCAATTGCGCTTCCAGTGTCCAGGTTGCTTACAATGGAAGCACTCCCCTTCCTTTGCCACACCACCCTTTGGTTTCAGTGCAGCTGAAGAAGAACTAGCATTGGACTTTCCATTAGCTTTATCCTTCTTCTTGTTGGCTTTTCCTTTTCCCTTGCCCTTTTGAACCATCAAAATGGGCTTAGCCTTCTTAAGGTTTTGCTCAGCAGTTCTCAACATGTTGAGCAATTCAGGGAGGGACTTGTCAAGGTCGTTCATGTTATAGTTCATGACGAACTGACTGTAGCTTTCAGGCAACGATTGCAAGACTACATCAATAGCCAACTCTTTCTGAAGAGCAAATCCCAAATTCTCAAGATTCTCAATGTACCCAATCATCTTGAGCACATGAGGACCCACGGGACTTCCCTCAGACATCTTGCACTGAAACAATGCCTTAGAGGTCTCAAACCTCTCATGCCTAGCTTGCTCTTGGAAAAGCATTTTGAGATGTTCGATCATATCGAACGCCCCCATGTTCTCATGTTGCTTCTGAAGCTCAGATTCCATGGTAATAAGCATGAGGCATGCAACATCCAAAGCATCATCAGAATGCCTCTTGTGAGCATCCCTTTCAGCTCTTGGAGCAGTGGCAGCAGGCTCATTCGGAATGGGCTGCTCTAGGACATAAGCCTTTCTCTCTTGTTTGAGGACTATCCTCAAGTTTCGGTACCATTTGAGAAAGTTGGTCCCATTCAGTTTTTCCTTCTCAAGGATCGATCGCAACGAAAGTGTCGATGTGTTTTGTGCCATGGTTATCTACAACAGTAAGTATGCAGTGGTAAGAGTCATGTATTTTAATTCATTTAATAAGGACTTTTATTAAACGATACTCCCACTATTTTCCTCAAAATAATAACCCTCGATATTATTTCGGAACACCTCGGCGCTAAGGTATTCTAGTGGGCCAAGATCCATATTTGACCACAACCTGAGTCAGCTTTGGCTTTTCTCTCAAGTTACAGCTATTTAGGTAGGCAACTCCTTGCCAATTGCATCTTATGCAACTCTTGGATAGTTGGGTGAACAACACTTGTCCAAGCTCATCTCATGAGCTTAAGCCCAACTCTATGCCTCTAAGTCCCTAATCCTATTAGGATGACTTAGTTAAGTCGGACCCAAAGTTAGCAATTTGGATATCACTATTATCCCATCGCGCCTTACCAAGATGAACATAGGTGCTTTGCTTTGGCAAACCCACCTAATGTTGATCAAAGTCTTGACGAGTGCCAACATTTGGAAGGCATCACATTTAATGACTTAATATTTGTTTGAGGGATTTTTTTCATTTTGATCTCACCAATTTGTTATCTCCGGTTGTCTTATACATGCATCACATACAAATATAAAACATGCATCTCATGCTTACAAGAAAGTAAACGTGACATGGTTATAGCCCAAACTATGCGATATTCTCAAGCCAATGAGAATATCATAAAAGCCTAAGAAAAGAAAAGAGTCTTCACAAGCTCCTTCTCTTCCTTTCTTGGCTGCCCTTTTGTTGTCATCTCCTTGGACATGCCTCCTTGGATGATCCTTAGACATACAACCTTGGATGATCCCATAATGCACCATTACATCAATAATAGAAACCTCGAGTTACATTCGAGGGGAGTAAGGTGAGAAGAGAATGTACAATGAGAGTGATAAGAAAAGGCACGACTCGCAGGCCGTATTTACAAGTACAACCAATCAAGGGCTATAACCATGCACCATGCTTCAAACACCAATCAGCATATCATGTCAAATCTCATTCAACAAAGATGCATGCCAATTTTCGCGTGTTGATTAACCAGTTTTTATTTATGTGGCGCTTCGCATACGGCGGTCCCGCTGGCCGGTCAGTGGGCGGTGGTTCCGCTGACCGGTCAGCGGACGGGGTCAAGGGGAGCCGCCCTTGCGGGGGGCGTGGGGGGCAGCGCCCCCCGGCGCAAAAAATTGTCTTACAATTGCTTAGCCCGAAATCTTCTATTTCGAGAAAGTAGGCACCCGAGACTCCTCCATTCGAGCCACCAAAAATACCTTACTTTCGGTGCCCGAACAGGCCGAATCCGAACAAACCTAGGGTTTTTGCAACTATTGCAAGAATCCTAATCCATATAGGTATCTCATACCATTCAATTTGAGATTAATCTCATTAACCAATTTGTGTCGTTTCTTCATATATCTCATATGTTCATTACGAATTCCAGTTTCATGCATCTTGAATCAATCTAATTAATCATGGCCGAAAACCAATCGAACACATAGCATCATGCGATTCAACACTCAATCCCGATTTAGGGTTTCACCAGTAGCTCTGATACCACTGTTGGGTTTTGGGAGCCAAACAGCGCAGCGGAATTTAACCGAAACCCTCCAGGATCCAAGTGAAACTGGGTAAACCGGGTGTTCAAAAATTTTCATACCTAATTTTCGGTTGAGATCTCTCACTCAACTGTAGAGTCGAATCACAAAACCTGAACAGTTGACGTGTTCAAGCTCTCTATGGTATCCACACGAGCCTCTCGGGATCACCACGCTTCCACCACGTCCCGACAGATGCGTTTCTCTTGCGCTCGCAGTGCTAGCTTGCGTCCTCCAAGGAATTGCAAGAGAAGAGTGCGACTGTCCTTTTGGGAGGCTAGGGCAAGGAGACCTGCGAATTTCTCACTTAAAAGTTGTATTTATAGTGAGACTCAACTTCCAGGCCTAATGGGTTTCAAAGCCCTAATCCAATTAGGATTTAATTTCGGGCTTAATAATGGCTCAACTCTTGGGCCCATTATTAATACGAAATTAAAGTGAAACCATAACCCAAATAATTAGCCCATGCACTCTAATGATCCAAATTGCTCTATGTGTGCGACCCAATAGGCTCTTATCACGTTGGCAATGATCATAAATCACATTTATGATCATAAGCAATGAGCGGTGTCTAGCAACACATCATTGCTACCCAAGTGACAAGATTGTCGATGATTCGACTATACCTTTATGATCATCACCGATATATGCCATTGTCCCTTTGTCCAAGATATCAAGACTAAGCACGAGACATGGAATGTGTCACTCTCGTATAGCCCAATCTTTGGTTTCTTGATTACCGAGTAGACCAACTTAAACTGATGACATTGATATCGTATATCAACTCATCCGAGCATGGCCATGCATTTTCTAAGTCTCACTCTATCAAGGGGCCCGAAGATATCGCTCCCGTTACATAGGAGGGAAAAATCCCATCTTGATCATACAAACCCCTCTGCATGATATGTGACATACCCAATGACCTCCTTCAAGTTCACTTAGTTACGAGCAACAAAGGAAAGTATCAAAGTATGTGACTCACATGTAGGGAACCTTGATGATCTTAGGTCGAAGGACTACATATACCTTGATCACTATGGGAATCACTTATGACACTCATATAACGATCCATGTAGTGTTCTCATGGTGGGTCGATCCAGTACACAAGTTCTCCAACTTGTACCCATATGTAGACTACATATCTCATATTAGTCTCCACATATACTAGTCGTTATGTATTATTGCAACCTGCTCCACAATAGTACTAGACCAGGGACTTTTAAGAATATCATTATTCTAAGGTTACAATTATGTTTGTTAAGTTACGCAGGAACAAAACAACAAACATAATTGCTGGATTAATGCCTTAATAAAATATCATGACTCAATGTGCAAAAATACAATCATCTCATGATTGGCTTTTGGGCACAACACTAACAATTCTATTACAGTCCGAAGTAACCTACCTCTTTGGGATGTCATGAAAAAGGTGGCCCACTCCGGCCAATTGTCAAAATGGTGTATCGAGCTCAGTGAGTTATGATATCATGTATGAAGCGAGAAAGACCATAAAAGGCCAGGCTTTAGTGGATTTTATCGCTGAGTTGCCCAAGACCAAGGATAACCCTGATGACCTCAGAGATGAGGAACCTGAATGGGCACTATTTATAGATAGCACTTTTGGATTAGAACACCAGGGAGCCGAGATAATACTCTAAGGCCCTGAAGGAATGGAGGGCTCGAAAGCTATCAAGTTTGGATTCCATGTCACCAACATCATCGCCAAATATGAAGCCCTCATAGTAGGATTATGTTTGGCAATAAGAGTTGGTGTGAAGAATCTAAAGGCTTACAGTGACTCACAATTGGCGGTTCGGTAGACGGTGGGGGAATATGGTGCCAAGGATCCTAGCCTAGCAAAATACCATGTCCTTGTCAAAAAACTGATCTAAGAATTTGATGAGCTAAATATTGAAAAAGTAACTCGAAAAGAGAACATAGAAGCAGACATATTAGCAAAGTTAAAACTATCCACTCAAGCACTTGATCATCCAAGCATAGCCATAATGGAACTCATGACACCGATCTAGGGTTAGAAAGATTCTCTAAAGGAATATCTGATTAGGTCATCCTTACCGAGGACCCTAAGGAAGTTGTGAAGGTACGGAGGCACTCAGGAAGGTACTTCATGATTGGGGAAGATTTGCACCGACAAGGGCATGCAAATCCCCTACAATGGTGTATCAATGAAGTGGACACCAAAGCAGTCCTAAAAGAAGTTCACAAAAGAGTTTCTGTGTCCCACATCGGGACTGACACCCTTGCTATAGTATTACTTTAGTAAGGATATTTTTGGCCCACTCTAAGGAAGGATGCCTAACAGTTTTTCAAATGATGAGATAAATGTCAATGACATGTGCCCATCCAAAGAGCACCTTTGAAAATAATAACTTCGACTAACTATCCTTCCCCTTCATAGTTTAAGGAATTAACCTCATTGGTCCTCTCCCAATGGCCCCTAAAGGAGTGAAGTTCTGTGTTGTTTCAATAGATTATTTGACAAAGTGGATTGAGGCACAGCCCTTAGAAACAATTTTGCCAAAAGACATTCAGAAGTTTGTTTGGGAAAACATCATTTGTAGATTTAGTTGTTCGAGGGTGATAGTGGCGGATAATGATTCCTAGTTCATTGACAAAGGATTCCATGAATTTGCAACCATCTTGTGGGTAAAATTACCCTTCACCTCGGTAGCCCACCCATAGAGTAATGGACAAGTTGAAGTATCCAATAGAACGTTAAAAGATGGATTAAATAAGAGGTTGAAAGAAGCTGACGGAAATGATATGGAGAACTCTATAGTGCATTATGGAGTTACCAACCAACCCCTAGAAGAGCAACTGGTGAAACACCTTTTTCATTCATATTCGGTATTAGGGCTTTTATCCTTGTTGAAATTGTACAACCTTTCATCATAGTACAAGTGCTCGGCGAAAGAAGGGAACAACCTCAATTTAAGGACCAAAGTCAACATGCTTGACAGACATAGGGGGATGGCCAAACTCAAAAGAAAAGCTTTCTAGCAAAGGGTAGCCATCACAATGAACTTGCATGTCAAACCTAAAGGGATCAAGAATGGAGACCTTATCCTCTAAAAGGCTGAACTGGAACCTCGAAGACCATCTCACTATGTACTTCAGGCAAATTGGCAAGGACCTTATTTGGTCCTAGATGAAGTTTGGCCAGGAGTCTATAAACTTGGAAATACCGAAAGAGAAGAGTTGAAGAACGCATGGCATTCAAACTCTTTCAAAAAATTCTACACTTCAAATTTCTATGAGCTTAGAAATTTTGAAGGAAGTAGTCTAATTACAGGAAGGCCTCCTAGTGGAGACTAGCCAAAGATGGTAATCTCCGAAGTTACCTAAGTCATTTATACATAGCAAGTTTAATAAAAACATTGCTTGAATTCCATTTCAAAACACTTGTAAAAGTCTTCATTACTCATAACTTTCTGAAAATGGTAGAATATCACTTTCGAAAAAGCTTAAGGTCTTAAATGTTACCACCTTAACAAATGGGAAAGTTACAGTATAAAGGCATAATGGTTATAAACCATTATATAGCATAATTTTCACCATAGTGAATGAAATGTGAGGGGTAAAGTGAATAATGTACACCTCCCTAAAATATTACAATGGTTACTTGGTACTAAAGGAAGCCCTAAAGGATTGCTTGTTTTACAAGTGATCTATGGGTCTCATTGCAAGATTTTAAGACTTGGGCACTCAATTGTACAACTCTAAAAGAGAGATTTGGAAGGATTTGAATTGTATGGAATCAATTTTTTGGAGGCTCAATTACATAAAGGAAACAAAAGCTATGATTCAAGAACCTAGGACAACTAGGTGTACAATTGTTCCAAAAAATAACTTAAGGATGGGATAACTTTTGACAAGAGCCAAAGATAGCCATTTCTAGGATTATCCCAGCCTTTTATTTCCAGGTTCTAAGGTCAAAAATGTCGGCTATAGATTAGCCAAAAAGTCCTTGCTTAAGGCATACTTATAGTGACCTAAGTGAAGGTTAAGGTTAAACTAATTAAATCAAGCAAAAAATCTTGATTTCTTGCCTTTCCTTGCCCATTTCGGCCACAACCAGCCACAGCCTTATTCCTTAGCTCCTCCATAGGCTTCCATTGACACCACAGCTCAAGCTCTCAAGAAATCAAAAAGGAAGGCAATCGGATGCACCAGGAATAAGAAAAACCCTAATTTTTGGGTTTGTTGTGTATCTCTGGAAGATTTCAGCTTTCACAGCTTAGGTAAGGGTTTTATATTCATGTTTCATGGTTTTTTATTGTCTTAAGATGATAATCAAGCATCCATGAAGCTAAGACTATGCTTGGAAGAGAGCAAAAAACTCAAGGAACCAAGTATGGGTTATGGGGGAGTGCATGAACAAGGTTCCAGCCTTACTGTTTTTCATGCACTAAGATGGCAGTTTTTACAGGGGTTTCTAGAGGCCAAGTTAGTACTAACTAAGACCAATTAACCTCCTAAGACCAACCATTATCTTGAGGAGGGCTTCCATAGTGATTACTATTGTTTATTTGATTGTTTATGGACTAATCCTAATGATGTATTGCTGCCAGCATTGCATTTGATTGTGTTCTGTTTGTTTGTGCATTTGGATGGCTATATTTTTGTATATGTGCTTTGTTTTTGTGTCTTTATGGCTTTGGATTTCAGGTATGTTTCTGGGAATTCAAGTTTCTAATGATAAGCCCTTACTAAGTTTCTTCAAAGAGACTTACCCCCTTTCTGTCCATTTCAGGAGCACCTGAAAGAGAGCATTCAAAATAATATCTATCGTGTGAATTTCTCTGTGAAATTTCAGGTATATTAACTCACATATGTTTAGTTGTAAAATGGAAATTTTCATTATGTTTAGATCACATTAGCTATTTTTAGTAATGGTACTTTCTGCCTTATGCAGCAGCTGGTCCCTTCAAGTTTCTGGAGTGCTTAGTGCTTTTGAAGTTCTCCAAGAAGCTTAGTGTACGTATTAACTAAGTTATTGTCTTGTATGTGGTGCATAAATGAATTTAAATGATCTGGGTATGTTGTGTGTGTAGTGTGAGAAGGATATATGGATCAATGGAGTGTTGTTTGAAGTGTGTAAACAATGCTGTCCATATGGTGTTTATACGCTGTTTTGATGGCATTTTTATGAATGATGGTTAGAAGGACTCTAAATTCATGAGAATGGTTTTCCCATGCTTTTAATACATATATGGACACTACCAAGTGGGTTTTTCACCTGGAAATGAAGTGTATGAATATTATGAAATTTTATATGGGCATAATGGTCAATAGTGGCTAAAATTTTGTACCCCGTACTCCAGTAGCCATAACTTTCTGTACATAAAGTATTTAGCTATGAAATTTTGACCACACTTAGAAAGATTCAATAAGAATAACTTGGCTTTTGAATCCCTGGATTTGGTGCTCTGTAGCCGGAGTTATGGGCTGTCAAAATTGGCTGATTTTCCTGAGTACTGTTCATATGGTCTTTTATACCCGGTTAAGTGTAAGATCCATAATTATAAACTTAGATGGATTTAATGTCTCAAAGATGTTTCTCTATGAGGTTTTAAGGGTATTAAAGGGTTTAAAACCTTTAGGGCATTGGAGAACATGGGTATAACTTGAGTTGGACACAGTGTGGGAGTTTGAAAAAAACAATGCACACCAATAGCATCGTGTGTGCAAATGATTGTGCATGCACTTGGGGATTTTACTCAAATTTCATATTGTCCAGGAATAAATAATTTCATTATCATCATTACTTCTAGATGAAATTGTATGTAAATATGTGTGTGATGGTTGGACCAATATACACATCTTTGCATAATGTCCAAGACGGCCACTTGGGTAAACATAGTGAACATGTTCTGCTTGGCCTACAGGACATGGACTGCCTGGGGCTTGAGCTCACTAAAATTAATTACTATATTTAAATACTCAGAGTAGTAACATTAAATCCTTGATAATATCTCTGTTGAGGATAGTATACAACTGAATGTGCTAAGCTTTGCAATACCAAAGTTGGAAACTTAGCCAAAAGTGGTGAACAGGTTAAGTAAACAACTTAAAGGTTAAGCCGTTTCACTGAAAATGAGGAAAAAACTTTGTAAGCAAGAAAAGGCTAACCAAAGTTGTGGAAATACCAGAAATGGCTAAAAAAATCTAAAGAATTACTGACATGGCAGCCCTTTGCCCTGCCCAGGAAGCTTGTGAGAATGAATCTAATGGTCGTTGCAATTGGCTAGTTATATATCTGCACGAATTAAAACTTCAGGAAACTAGTTGATTAACCTAGGAAATGCAATATGCATTCTTATTTAGGTTTGAGTTGAGTATGGGGAACCCATAAAACATTCCCTTAGCCAACGCCCTTTTTATAGAAATCAAGTTCAACTAGTCGAAGCACACATAATCAACATTTGTATTATCATTGCTACACATAATAACCATATTATGGCTTTCAACAAAAGTAGACTAATGACCCTCACCCAATAGCAACCCTAGAGTCTAAAGCTCCAAACATAGGCATGTGAGGCAACAAGGCATAAACATGTACAAGCCTCTACTAAGATCCTCCGATCTAACTCCTACATTGGAGGTGAATCACAGTGGTGAGTTGCAAAAGTCTATCCACATACTGCTACGCTCTACGGCCAAGAAAATACTATAGTTAGTACTGTTAATTCATTGACAAGTAACTAAGAAAACTAGAATCATAAAGATTCCCATAACATCATACCTGTAACAAAAGACTACCGAGAACACCCTCAGCGGTTATCGAGCTCAACACGGTCAGAAACTGCACAACTTAGGATAATGGAGTGAGAATTTGTAATTCTCAATAAGGGATCTTCACCTGCAAGGAAAAAGCTAAGGACAATACATATACAGTGTGAGGCTAAACCTATGTGCATATATTTCAGTCCCTTGGCACTTGTCCTCTACCTAGTCCTTGAACTATAAGGCATTGCCTTGTCCTTTAGCAAGCTTAGCTTGCCAGTATAACTAGTGATAAGTCACCAATTGAAGCTCTCCCTTATGTTGTACAAGGGTACTATGATGGGACTATTGTAGCCTAGGCCATAAAGACCTTGTAGACTAAGTGCACTAAGGTCTCACCTTGCAACCTCATGGCTTATTGCACGGCTGGTCACCAATGGTACTAAGCCTCTCACAAAAGCTAGTGATATTTGGTTGTGATACTTTGAAAACTTAGTTCTTTGTTTATGGTGGAAGTAACCATAAGACTACACAAAATTCAAGCAAACTTCTAGGTCTTGGAGGAGTTTTGGAAGACTCAAAGTACCCATGAGATGATTAGACCCCAGGGTACCCTAAGAACCCCTTTAGACCTCCCCTTGAACCTCCTAGCAAAATTTGAAATTTTCAATCACCATTCTTGTGGTGATGTGTCACCAACTATGGTGATGTGTCGCCACAGTTAGTACTGAGCTGCCAATTTTCCTAGTAACAACGATGCATCTTGTGAGTTGGTATCTATTGGTGACACATCGCCTGTTCCCACTCCGAGGTAGTCCAGTTATGGTGCCAAAACTATACATTTAAACTCCTAGGTTTGGTCTGTGCATAGGTCATCAGAACAACACCCCTAGTGTACATACTCAAGTGACCCTTTTGAACACTATGTAAATACATGCATATTGGTCTAACCATAACACACATATTTACATTTATGAACACTATGGCAGCTAAGAAGGAAAACACTAGCACAAGTCTTAGTTTTGGTTTCCACACATTAGGCAATCTTGTTAAGTTCTAGTGACCAGCTACTACCCCTGTAACTTCCACTAATAAACTATATCATTATAGCCACATACCCCACTATTTTCTTTACTCCATTATCAAGTAGAGACTTAGACCAAACCAAGGAATTTTGTTTTACATCAATTGCCCACATATGGACCAAGTTATGGACTTTTGAAGTTGGTTACAAAATTCTGACCAAATGAACAGTAACTCAGCCAAATTTGTGACGTCATATCTTTGGCTACAGGGCTCTAAATTTCATACCAAGATTCATTCTACACAGGGAGATATTAAACTTTAGGCCCAGAGTCAAAATTCTGGCAACTTTTGGACCGTATTGCCCATACAATTTTTCCAAACCATGCAAACACTTCATTCACAAGGGGAAAGCCCTCCAAGGCTATCCCATATATGTCCATTACACATAGGATTACATTCCCTTTATTTTAACAACTTTATGTGGCCAAAATAGAATTTACATGTAAACAGCCCATCATTCACACTTAGGCAGCTTTGCAGCACATCACTTACATAGCCAAAACATTACTCAAATGTTCACATACTTGCCTCATTTTACATACACTACATGTACATGCATACATGCACTACAATATGGTCTTAACTCAGCTAAATATGTACCCTAGGTTACAGGAGGTCTTGAGACACAATGGAGTCAAAAAAAAGGATGCTAGACAGCTGCTGCACAACACAATAAGTACCGCCATTAAAAACACCAAATGTTCTCCTAAAATCACCAAACTTTTCAGATCATAACTAGATATATAAATGTTCATGTACCTGAAATTTCAGATTAAAAATCAAAATACAAAGGTTAGTTTGAAGGTGATCTTTCAGCTGGACCTGAAATGACAAAATTGAGGGGAGTAAGTTTCATTGAGAAACTTAGTAAGGCTAGCACTTGGATTCAATAGGTAATATAACCATCATTAAAACCTGCATCCAAAGATACTAAAACACAAAAACCACAATGCATATATACAAGATATGGCAACCAAATGCAGCAGCCAAACACAACAACAAACACATGAAATGTGGCAGCAACATATACCATAGGTTAGTCCATAAAACACATAATAAACATAACCAAATCACTATGGAAGCCCTCCTCAAGCTAATGCTTGGTCTTAGGAGAATTTTAACACTAGTTAGTACTAACTTTGGGCTTTAGAAACCCTCACTTTACTACCACCTTTGTGCACTTCACACTAGGTCACAAATCCTTCAATAAGTGCACTCCCCTCACTAAGATTGGTTCATCAAGCTCATGGCTCTCTTCCAAGCTTAGCCCCAGCTCCATGGATGTTTGAAAATTGCAAAAAATAGTCCATGAGAGCAAGACAACCCTCACCAAAGTGGGTAGACCAAAAATCAAGCTTGATCTTTGAAGTATCCAAGAAATAGCTCTAGTTTGCTTCCAATTGCTTCCTTTTGCTTTCAATTTCAATCAATTACAAGTTTAAAGGTGTGGTGGCTATGGAGGAAGTATGGCTGTGTTCTTGGGCTAGGGGCGATCAAAATGAGAGAGGGATAAGTGATTTGGCCACTTAAATGGCCTTAAATGAGCTTAAGGGCACAAAACACACTTAACAAGCTTAACCTTGCTTTATGTCATTTTCTTTCTCCCTAATTATGGTTTGTTTGTCTTAAACTCATTGGTATGTTAGTGTTGTGCCCAAAAGCCAATCATGAGATGATTGTATTTTTGCACATTGAGTCATGATATTTTATTAAGGCATTAGTCTAGCAATTACGTTTGTTGTTTTGTTTTTGCGTAACGTAATAAACATAATTATAACCCTAGAATAATGATATTCTTAAATGTCCCCAGTCTAGTATTATTATCGAGTGGGTTTCAATGATACATAATGACTAGCATATGTGGAGACTATTATGAGATATGTAGTCTACATATGGGTACAAGTTGAGAACTTGTTACGGGTCCGACCCACCATGAGAATACTACATGGATTGTTATATGATTGTCACAAGTGATTCTCATAGTGATCATGGTAGTCCTTTGACCTAAGATGTTCCCTACATGTGAGTCACATACTTTGATACTTCCCTTTGTTGCTCGTGACTGAGTGAACTTGAAGGAGGTCATTGGGTATGTCATATATCATGCGGAGGGATTTGTATGATCAAGATGAGATTTGTCCCTCCTATGTAACGGGAGTGATATCTTCGGGCCCCTTGATAGAGTGAGACATAGAAAATGCATGGCCATGCTCGGATGAATTGATATATGATATCAATATCATTAGTTTAAGTTGGTCTAGTCGGTAATCAAGGAACCAAAGATTGGGCTATATGAGAGTGACACATTCCATGTCTTGTGCTTAGTATTAATATCTTGGACAAAGGGACAATGGCATATATCGGTAATGATCATAAAGGTTTAGTCAAATCACCGATAATCTTGCCACTTGGGTAGCAATGATGTGTTGCTAGACACTGCTCATTGCTTATGATCATAAATGTGATTTATGATCATTGCCAATGTGGTAAGAGCCTATTGGGTTGCACACATAAAGCTATTTGGATCATTAGAGTACATGGGCTAATTATTTGGGTTATTGTTTCACAATAATTTTGTATTAATAATGGGACCAAAAGTTAAGCCATTATTAAGCCCAAAATTCAAGCCTAATTGGATTAGGGCTTTGAAATCCATTAGGCCTAGAAGTTGAATCTTACTATAAATACAACTTTTAGTGAGAAATTTGCAGCTTCTTGCCCTAGCCTCCCAAAAGGACAGCCGCACTCTTTTCTTGCAATTCCTTGGAGGACGCAACCTAGCACTACAAAAGCAAGAGAAATGCATCTACCGGGACGCAGTGGAAGTGTGGTGATCCTGAGAGGCTAGTGTGGATACCATAGTGATGCCCGTCAGCATCTCCACTGTGTGTTATAATGAGGGTGGCAGGAACCTTTGGTGGTGAAGGAATGTCCAGAGAGAATACGTCCTGGGAGGACCACTTGGAAGACAAAGAAAGTAAGGGTTAGAAGGTCCTCAGAGTGTTTTCCGGGGAGGAATCTCTGATGCCCAAGTCAGTGTTTTAGGGTGAAAGATAAGCAAAGGCGCTAAAGATAGTGTCACACCTCAAACAGGCCCTGGCCCAAGTTCTAAGGGTTAACTCCCAAAACTGAAGTTTAATCTCAAACCTTTCAATTCGGCTAATTAACAGAACCTAACCTTATGTCTTATTTTCTTAAGGTATTTAGCCTGGGCGGTGGCCCATGAGGCTTATAGGTAAGTCCAATTGTTTAATTGAAGCAGAAGTAAGGCCCAATACTAGTTACTTGCAGAACAAGCAAGGCTTTAACAAGTTACTTGCAAGACAAGCAAGGCAACACTTAATGAACTTTAAGTGCTTAAGTTGTATGCAATCAAGTGTGCTATCTTAGAATGGCAACCAAAAAGCCCAAGTTATCCTTTGGTTGAAAAACACATGTTTGAGTGCACATATACATTCGGCCATAATAAGTACAAGGAGGTTCACAACATAAGCACAACTTTCATTCACATAAACATGCCATCCATTCAACCATAACCTCCATCATATGTGTACAAGTCCAAAACCCAAACCATAAGTGCAAACATAACTTGGCTACAAAGGTACTCCATGTACCACAAAATAACTAGGCAACCAAGACTACACAATATGTACATACAAAAGTAGTCTACCTAGCACACATACATGGCTACATGCCATGATTCCAAAGGTTTCGAAACCAAGTTATGTTACAAACCCAAAACGATTAATGGTCAAACAACACCTTCAGTATGCCATACAACAAGACACACTGCAAAACCAAACCTATGGCCATGTTCATGGTCATGCAAGTGAAGACTATGATCAGAGCTAAAGTCCACATGTCCATAGCTGCCCACCTAGACAAGGCCCAACTCTACAAGCCTGCACAACTTAACACATAAGTCTCATCCAACTTCAAAATAAGACTTGTAATGTACAAAACCATTAAGCCAAGCACACATTGGCATATACCTTGATAAATAAGCAAGCTAGCACAACACACAAGCACAAACTCAAGCAATACTACTCAGGCCGAATATCCTTTCCTGAAAAACAATATGATGGGCAATCAGCATATAACTCAGTAGGGATTTACTGATATTGAACGAACTCATTAAGAGTCTATTTAGTTAAGCTGAGAGTACATCTCAAGGCTTAACCTCCATTAGCTCAAGTATACCTGCAGAATAAGACACAAAGACAAGGAAAAACACAACATACACATATACATGCTAACATACCCAAAACATATAAGCACAATAAGCAAGTAATTGGTTAGCAAGCACAGGGAATCACTCAAGCACACAATGAACACACACACACACCACCATGACCATTCGGCCAAGTTCTATAACATGTGCCATTGTGCACTTTTGCACACAAAACTTCACCATAATGTCCACTTCCACTAGAGCTCCAAAATGCCTAGCAAAAAAGCCACATTCACTAGCATTTGTAGCACATGTCCATAGTTAATTAGCTAATTAACAACCATAGCCGAAACAATCTCAATAGCCCATCAAGTAACTAAGGTCATTTAGCAAATTTAACCATCACTTAGCTACTTTAATACTTGAATCATGGTATACTACCAAGCAATCAAGCATAAGTGAAACGCTACCTTAATCAAGATTTCGGCCAAAGTCTAGCTTCCAAATTGAAACATTCCTCACACAATTGGCCTAACATAATCACTAATTAAACATCAATACTCCTTGTTCATGGAACATAGACCATGTATTCAAGGAAAAACACAAAGATTACCTCAAACACTAGCTTGAATGTCTCGCCCAAACCTTGTTTCTTCAAAACAAAGCTTGATCTTGAGTTGCTAAATGCCGAAACAAAGCCTCCTAGCTTGATTTATCCCTTTCAAGATTCAATTTGCCTCCATTAAAGCTTGAATCCAAGACCAGTTTAGTGATTAGCTCAAGAACACCAACTCTCAGCCAAGGAAACAAAGGACCCAAAAATGAAAGCAAAATGAATCAAGTGGACTCATGCAATCCCGTTACAAGCCACATGTGCTTAAAATGGCACTAAGGCTTGCTCTTGGCCTCAATTAGTTTGCATGGCTTAATTGAGCCCCAAAGTCCCCATGGTCTCATTTTAGTCATTAAAACATCAACACTTTCGGCCTCAATCATCAATTCATGGCTCAAATTGCCAAGCACACAAATCAAAGTGTCTAATTTGTCCATTAAACCCATGTGCAACCGGCCAAGTAACTAGCATAAGTACTAGTTAGGCAAACTAAGGTAATGATGCTTAACACCTTATTGGGCAACATGACTTGACTAGTCATCATTGTTGTCTACCATAATTTGGCCTAGTATGCCATAAATCCTTACATAATTTTGCATGGCCAAAAGTTAAAATTTAAACTTAGTAGTTCCATTAGTACCACTAGTTTAAATGTACATTTTTTCCTCTAACTTTGTTTCCTGCCAAGCTCCACATAGTCTTCCTTTTTAGTGCACCTAAGGCACATAGTTCGGTAGTTTCGCATTCTCATCACTACCACTTTGCTCAATTGAGTCCCCTTTGTATTTTAATAGTATATTTATCATTTTTATTGGCCTTAGCCAAGCTTAGAAGGGTGGTCCTAAGAGATAGTCTTCTGGAGAGAGAGCCCCCTTTACCTGTGATGCCTCCTGAATATTTATAGGAGGTAGATAGGATAAGTTCATTTGCCAGAAGCTGCCTAGATCATGACACATGTCTAGCTGGATGTGATTCATACCTCTAGGGGGGCTTTTAGCCAACCATTGGCCGTTCGGCCGAAAGCCTGTGCCGCTCGAGGACGGCGTGTCAAAGCGTGTCTGGGGGCGGCGTGTCCGGAACCGTACGAGTACGGTGTGTCGGAGACTCCTAAGGTGTCTAGTCATATGTCCATGTGGCATTTCTAGGTGACCGAATTCCCATGAGGTCTAGGTGTACCTCGGGTAAGTGAACGCCTTCGGAATGAGGTCCTTTGTTTTATACAAGGCACCTTCGGCTGGACTTTCTCGAGGTTAGGCTCAGGTCCTTGGCGATAGTATTCTTGAGGATATGTCCTGAAGATGGCCCAAAGAATGGCCTAAGGTGGGCTTAGCCACGTGGAGTCATTCCGAGGTTACCCTCAGGAGGAGTGATGACCCTTTGTGAGCGAAGTTGGTCTGACGTGTCCCCCGAAGGTGAGGCTTATCCAGCTTGTCCGCGAGTGCTTGAGGCCCTCTCTTTGCCGAGGTCAGTGGTGGAAAAGGGCGGGCAAGCGAGTGACTCTCGGGACGCCGCGAACCCTTAGGCTACTTTAGGGCCCCTTTTCCTTCCTTTCTATTTTGTATTCCTTCTTCGGGCACTTCTTTCCTGTAAAGCAGCTTTGCTCTTAATGAAGATTTTTTTGGCTAAGTCTTTTCTTGCAAGTTTCTTTTTTTTCACTGCCCTGAACGCATTTGCTCAAGAGACTTCGGAAAACCTGCAATGAAAGAAACTCTTTTACCTTCCCTTGGCCGAGCCTGTTCGCTCCAGAGGCTTTTTGGAAAGTCTGAAAAATTTGACTAAGTCTTTTTGCAGGCTTTTGCATTTCCATTTTGTCCCGAACACGTTCGCTCGAGGGACTTCGGAAATTCCTTAGTCAAAAAATTTTCCTTCTTTTCCTTTTGTCCCGAGCATGTTTGCTCAAGAGACTTAGGAAATCTTTCGAGAGTTGTTTTCCATTTTTCCCAAGCGTGATGGCTCAAGGGACTTCGGAAAACTGTCTCTGCGCTTATTTCGGCGTGTACTTCTACGACGTTCTTGTTTCCCATCTTTCCCGAGCGTGATGGCTCAAGGGACTTCGGAAAACTTCCTCTGCGAGATTTCTCCATCTTTTCCTGAGCGTGATGGCTCAAGGGACTCTAGAAGGTCAATCTGTGCTTTATTACGGCGAGCATCTTTGCGGAATTCTGTATTGCACAATTTTGGATACTTAAGAACTTTCCTTAAGAGCATTCTGTACCTACAATTCCTCCGCTTCATCTTAGGCGTAGAATTTTTTCAAGGCGTCTGAGTGCCAAGTATTTTTCAATTCTACGCCTTCGGCGTCGCCAAGTTTGTACACGCCTTTTCATACTTCGGCGAGAACCAGATAAGGTCCTTCCCAGTTTGCGCGAAGTACTCCGTGGGACGGCCTTCGGGGTGCAAAGTCAGCCTTTCGGAGAACGAGGTCTCCCTTCTTGATTTCTTTTGGCCTGGCCCGTAAGTTTACAGCCGCGGCCACTCTTTGCTGAAAAGCTTTTCTTCTCAGCTCGGCTATTTCTCTGTGTTCGCCGACGAGGTCGAGCTTGGTTCTGAGGCCGAGGTCGTTTCCACCTTCATCAAATATTTGCACCCGTATTGATGGTCTGACTATCTCGACTGGGATAATGGCCTCTGTCCCGAAGACTAGTGAAAAGGGAGTTTCCCCTGTGGCCCTTCGGGGCGTCGTTCGGTAGCTCCACAATACGCTTTGGAGTTCTCCTGGCCATTTCCCTTTTGCTTCTCCCAGTCTCTTTTTCAGGCCATCTTTTATGGTCCTGTTCGATACTTCCACCTGCCCGTTGCTTTGGGGGTGAGCTACTGGGGCGAAGTGCATTTTTATTCCGAGGTCGCTGATAAATTCCTGGAATCCTTTGTCTATGAATTGGGATCCATTATCAGCTACTAGTACCCTCGGTATGCCAAATCTGCATACTATGTTCTTCCATACGAACTTCTGCACTTCTTTTGCCGAGATAGTTGCCAGCGGTTCTGCCTCGACCCATTTAGAGAAATAGTCCACTGCTACAACGCAGAATTTCACGCCTCCGGGTGCTGTGGGGAGTGGCCCAATAAGGTCTATACCCCAGACTGCGAACGGCCAAGGATAGTCAGCCGAACTTACCGTTTCCGAGGGTGCCCTCTGGATGTTCGCGTGTCTCTGGCAGCTACCACATTTCCGGACGAACTGTCTTGCGTCCTTTCTCAGGGTAGGCCAGAAGTATCCTTGGCGAAGTATCACCGCTGCAAGGGCATCAGTTCCGATATGTGAGCCACACATGCCTTCGTGGACCTCTTCAAGGATCATTTCAGTATCCTCTTCAGCCACGCATCTCTGCAGCGGGTTTGCATATCCCTGCCGGTATAACTCTTCACCAATCAGGAAGAATCGGCCGGAGCGTCTTCGCAGTCTCGCAGCGTCGCCGGGGTCTTCGGGGAGCATATTTTCTGCGAGGTATCTCTTTATGGGATCTTTCCATCCTTTTCCCGAGGTCGCTATGCTCAGTACTGAGATGCTCGGATGGTCTAGCACCTCGGTATATGTTTTCGACTTCGCCAAGCAATCTGCCTCAGTGTTATTCCGCCGAGGTACATTTTTGATCCGTACGGCGTCAAACTCTTGGATGAGCTTTGCTACCAGCTCGTGGTATTTTGCCAAGATTGGGTCCTTCGCCCCATAATCTCCTGCCGTCTGCCGAACTACCAGCTGGGAATCGCTGTGAGCCTTTAAGTTTCTCACGCCAATCTTTCTGGCCAAGCGTAATCCCGCTATGAGGGCTTCATACTCAGCCACATTGTTGGTGACGTTGAAGCTGAACTTGATAGCCTTCATTACCTCCAGGCCTTCGGGGCCCCTGATAATTACTCCAGCTCCCTGGTGTTCGGACCCTGAGGCTCCGTCTACGTGCAAGGTCCATTCTGGCTCACCCTCTTTTGGATCTGAATGGCTCTCCTCAGTGGTGGGTATTTCGGCGATATTTCGGCGATAAAATCTGCCAGTGCTTGAGCTTTTATGGCCTTCCGAGGCTCATACGTGATTTCGTGTTCGCCCAGCTCTATGCACCACTTGGAGAGCCTTCCCGAATGATCAACTCTCTTCATGACATCCCGTAGCGGCAGACTACTTCGGACGATGATGGGGTGAGCCTGAAAGTATGGTCGCAGCCTTCTCCCTGCAAGCACCAAGGCGTATATAGCTTTTTGAAGCAAAGGGTACCTGACTTCGGCGCCATGCAGGGACTTGCTGACATAGTAGACTGGCCATTGCTTTGGGCCTTCTTCTTTCACGAGGACCGAGCTTACAGCTTTCTCCGTGACGGCGAGGTACAATACGAGGGGCTCTCCCTCCTGAGGTTGTCGCAGAGTCGGCAGGCTGGCCAGGTAGACTTTGAGTTCTTCCCAGGCTTTTTGGCAATCTTCATCCCAAGGATGATCATTTCTTCCGAGGTTGCCTTCCATTTTTGCTGCCTTTGTGAGGACTTTGAAGAAAGGTCAACACCGATCTCCGTACCTGGAAATAAACCTGCTTAGAGAGGTTATTCTTCCGGTGAGTCTCTGCACGTCTTTGACTGTGGCAGGAGTTCGGAACTCAAGCAGAGCCTTAATCTTCTCGGGGTTAGCGTCGATGCCTCTTTCGGATACCATGTACCCAAGGAATTTTCCCGAGGTCACCCCGAAGATGCACTTCTCAGGATTAAGGCGGATCCCGAAGGCTCTGAGCTTTTGGAAGGTTTCCTCTAAATCTGCAACGTGGTAGCCAGGCAGCTTGCTCTTGACTATCATATCATCAACATACACCTCCATGTTTCTCCCCATTTGGTCTTTGAAGACCTTGTTCATCAGCCTCTGGTAGATGGCTCCTGCATTTTGGAGCCCGAAGGGCATCCTGATATAGCAATATGTTCCTCCCTCGGTGATGAAGGCAGTCTTCTCTTCATCTTCGGGGTCCATCCTTATTTGATGGTAGCCACTGAAGGCGTCTAGGAAACTAAGGAGCCCATATTCAGCAGTTGAATCTACCAGTTGATCTATTGGCGGCAGAGGGTATGAGTCTTTCGGGCAAGCATCGTTCAAATTTCTGAAATCGATGCACATCCGGAGTTTGCTGCTACCTTCTTTTGTGGCGATGACCACGTTGCTTAACCATTCGGGGTACTTCACTTCCCTGATAACTTCAGCATCTAGGAGACGCTGGACTTCGGTTTTGACAAAGTTGCTTTTGTGGGCTGAGATGCTTCGTTTCTTTTGCCGGACAGGCCTTGCTTCCGGGCTTACTTTGAGGCTGTGCTGTATTATGCCAGGGTTTACCCCCGGCATATCTTTTGGCGAGTAGGCAAACAGATCTTTATTTTCCAGCAGAAAGGATACAAGTTTTTCCTTGTCACCTTCGGCCAAGCTCTTCCCTATTCGGGTAGATTGTCCTGGGACAAGATCTACTGCTTCCGTTTCTGCCTTTGCGGGATCTTCTCCTTTGCCTTTCTCCTGCGCCTTTGCCTCCACCGTTTGTGTAGAGTTGTTTGCCGGAGCCTTTCGTGCTTTCACAAACACCTTTCTTACCTCGGCCTGGTCTATGAAGATCTCTGCATCTCCATCCTTGGTGGCGAATGTGATAGTCAAGTACTTCACATCAGGGCGAATGTGCAGGTTTCCCTGTGTCTGCCTTCCAAGGATGGCGTTGTACGAGGACGGGACGTCCATGACGATGAATCTTGCCATTGTGGAGGCGTACAACTCAGCTGCTCTGTCTACCGAAGTCCCTTTCATCATCAGCGGGAGATCGATCCATCCGAGGACGGGGAGTTCGGATGGTCCAACCCCAAAAGTGGGCGAGGTGACAGGCTTCAGTTCGCTGCTGGAGATGCCCAAGCTCGGCAGCAGGTGCGAGAATAGGACATCAGCATTTGAGCCATCATCAAGCAATACTCTTTTGACATCCCAGTTCCCTATTCTCGCCATAATCAGCAGCGGATCGTCGTGGGGGAAGACGACGGTGGAGCCATCTTTGCGAGCCAGCTTCTTTGACGAACTTTGACACTCCATGACTGCAATTTCTCTGGCTTTCCGCTTTCTTTCCGAGGATGGGAGCCCCGTGGTGATGGTTTGGATAACCCCTGCTGGAGGTGGAGGGTGCCTTTTTGGACTTCGGTTTCTCCGCCTGTCGGAGTCATAGTCCTCATCTTCGGCCCTTTCTTCCTCCTCTTTTCTGCCTTTTGGGGAGGGCATCCGTAGGTATTTGTGAAGTTGGCCCTGTTTTATCAGCGACTCTATGTACTTCTTCAGCTGGAAGCAATCTTCGGTGTCATGACCGTGGTCGCGATGAAACTGGCAGAACTTCTTTGCATTCTTCTTATTATCGGCGGTCATGGCCCTTGGCCGCCGAATCTGCGTCCCTTGCCTTTCCAGCGCCATGAGGATGTTGGTCCGTGTGGTGCTCAGGGGCGTGAAACTTTGAGGCTTCCTTCCCCGCATCCTCCGAGATCGTCCTGCCTGTTCGGTAGGATTACGGGCTTGCTGATTGGACCCTTCGGCGCGGTGGTTGTCTGACTTTGGCCCAGCCATTCTCAGCTCCTCGGCTGTCATGTGCTGTTCGGCCCTTCGGTAAAATTCTCCGAGGGTGTCCGGGGGGTCCTTTGAGAACTCGTAGAACAGCTGTGAGTCCCGCCGAAGGCCCCGTGTCATGGCAAGAATGCGGATTTCGGGCCGAAAGTCTGGGACGCTCAGGGCTTCCCTGTTGAACCTTTCGACATAGTCTCGGATGGTCTCTCCGTTTCTCTGCTCTATGTCGAACATCTGGACAGGCATCTTCGCCGTTGGCCTGCTCCCAATGAACTGCTGGGTGAAGGCTGTGGACAACTCCTGGAACTCAGTGATGGTCCCCGGAGGCAATGAATTGTACCACGCAGTTGCTGGCCCTGTGAGGGTGACTTCAAAGCATTTGCACATGGTAGCGTCATCAGCACCGTGCATTATCATGCTGCATCTGTATTTCGTCAGATGGGCCTGTGGATCAGTGCGGCCATCATATATCTCCAGCCGAGGCACTCTGAAGTCACCTGGCATGGCTACTTCAGCGACGGCACGAGTGAAAGGGGACTCATCTTCGCAGAAGGTCCCCGAGAGTCTGGCCCAGACAGGTTTTCTGGCCATTTACTTCTCCACTCTATCCAACCGTGGTAGTATCCTCTCCATAAGCACTGTGGCGCTAGGGCCTTCTTCAGGGAATGGAGATCGCCGGCGCCTCTTCGGGGAGCGAGTTCGGCACTGAGGGGACAAGGACCTCGCCTCAGGCGACGAACTGCTTCGCTGTGAGACTCTCGGTCGCTTGGACCCGGTTTGTCCCACAGGCCGTTTCCCGAGGGCTATATCTTCTGTGGATGATTCTTCGCGAGGGTCTCCACTCCCCGAACTGCGATGTGTAGACTTGGGGCTTCTCTCCCGAGGGCGTGTCGGTGAGGGGGGTCTCTGGGCCCGTGCTTGCTGTGGCCACCTTCGGTCGATCTGCTGGGTCACTTCAGCAACGACCGAACGCTGAAAGTCCCTCAAGAAGCTCATGGTGACTACCAGAGGGCGGTCTTCCTCAGGCGCAGAAGTCCCTGGGAGTGTTTGCTCAGCAGCCGGTTGTATCTCAGGCGCGGACGGGGACCTTGGGAGTCCCTTGTCCTTAGAACGCCGAGTCTCAACGACGGCGATCTCAGAGCGGCTTCCCACAGACGGCGCCAAATGATGGCCAGGGGCCTCAGCGTTCAGAGTCATGATGACTGGATGGGAGACTTCTGGGAGGAAGAACGCCTGGTGGATTGGATCGCCCAAAGGAGAGTGCCTGAAAGCTCAGAAACAAAGGGTTAGGAGGCCCCCGGAGTGTTTTTCCGGGGGGGGAGCCTCCGACGCCCAAGTCAGTGGTGGCTGAGAGAAAGGCAGAGAAAATAGCACAAAGGGCTGAGGAGTCTCGCCTGGTAATTTTCTCAGAGTGTGGGAGCCGTATTTTTGCCAACCAGCCTCCTGCCAAGTATTAATTCCTGGTATTTATAGGAGGGCCTAGCCCATTCAGATCGCGACACATGTTTCTCAATCTTCCCCCTACTGGGCCCATGCCACCGCTTGATCCTGCTGAAGATGTCAATGCCGAGGAGACGCCGGACGCTTCTGCTCAGCCATAGGCTTTTTCTTTCTTGTAATCCTGCCTCTTTGTACCATTTGCCTTAGTATTTTTAATGAAGATTTTTTCTCCAATCTCCATTCTTCCCTCCGAATACTGATAGCCGAAGCGTTATCGCCTTGACCACCCACCGACCATGGGAAAGAGAGGGCCAGACACCTGAGGCATATGACCTCGGAAAGGACTCTGGAGTGAAGGAAATCATATGCTTGAGGCACACAGCCTCGGTAGCTCGCCAATTCCAACTTCGGGAGCCAGCGCAGCACCTCCCTCGGGAAGGCGACCGAACCAGCTTCGGGGGAGAAGGACGAATCACCCTTCGAGGGAGAAAGGCCCTAAAAGATGGAGACGCAGAAGTTCCAGCCTGACTCCAGAAAAAGGCTCCTCACCCTGAAGTGAGACATCAACCAAAGGGACCTCGGTTGTATGGTAAGAGCTATCAAGGAGTGTTTTCTGAGTGTTTTCAGCCAGGTCTCCCTGAAGAATCTCCGTCCCTGACTCTCACTCGCACCGGAGGTAGCTCTTGTCACCACCCTGTCACGGGGCCAAGAAGCTGCCGGCTATCACTTCAGGTGATCTGCCCCGGATGCCATCCTTCTGGACATACCCTCACCTCCAGGACTCCCTGCTACCCTCACCACTGCACACAGTGGAGATGCTGGCTCCGCACCACCGGGCGGCATCATCTGGCGCCGTCTGTGGGAACTCACTCCCAGGTTGCCGAAGTTGAAGCTCGGCATTCTAAGGAGAGGGGACTCTCGTTGTCCCCGTCTGCGCCAGAGATTCTACGGGCAACCGAATAATGGCAGCAAGGATTTCTGTGCCCGAGGGTGAACGCCCTCTGACTATTACCATAGGCTTCCTATGCAAATTCCCACGCCCTGGCATGGTCGAAATGACGTAGTAGTCAAGCCAAAGAAGGCCGTAGCTAAATTCGGGCTGAACGCCCCCTCATCAGTACCTCGTTGGGATAAGAGTCCCATATCAATTCATAGGAATTTGGGAAACGGAGATCAACATGGAGATGAGTCCTCGGCTCCCTGGAAAGCGCAGTGGCTCCCCGGAGTACACGACCTACGGCTTCTGAAAAAAGCAGGGTCTCCTCAGTGGATGACCCAGGCCTCCACCACCGAAAGAGTTCTGCACTCGAGGAAAAAATTGCCATCTCCTCGGCAACGAAGTCAAAACCCATTGCCCTGAAAGGTCGTCTACAACTTGATTGCGAGGGGTCGTTGAAGGCGCGCGACTCTACTTCATCCTGGACAAGCTATCGCCGTCCCAAGGGACCCGACTCGCTGCCACAGCGACGTCGCGAAAAAGAGTAGAGCATTCGGAAAGGACTATCGAAATGGTGCATCGAACTCAAAGAGTACTACATCGCGCATAAGCCTAGAAGGGCAGTAAGCGCCCAGGTACGGGCAGACTAGATCGCCGAAATCCCAGAAATAAGGAAGGCTGAAACCAACAAGGGAGACAGAGCGAAGGTAAATCCAGAGTGGAAGCTCCTTGTCAGCGGAATCCCAAGCGCAGAACATTAGGGCGCTGGGATACCTCCTCGGGGGCCCGAAGGAAGGGAGGCCACCAAAACGATCAAATTTGATTACCAAAAGTGTTGGCCCATCCTAGCATGGCAATGCTAGGTATAGTAACCTCACACAAAAAGTGGAAACATCCTACAAAAAGGAATCTCACTACCAAAGAGTCCCGAAAATCCTCATGAAGAGATAGAAAGTGCAAAGACATTCCGGACGATATTTCCTGACTAAGGAAAAACTATGCAAGCAAAAGTACGCAACTCCGTTATAAAAATTTATATAT